>PPOP03000051.1:0-67151 GCA_003708535.3 Kazachstania bromeliacearum | reverse complement strand
TAGTTGTAGTTTTTGTTTCAGAAGTTTGCATTGTGTGTTTTGGTCTTGTGAGAAGAGAGTACAAGAGAAATGTGTACAAAACAGAACAAAGAAATTTCAATCCAAACCAGTTATTCCTATCTCTATTTATACATTTATTCTAATTTTCCCATAGTAAACAAAGGAAAAAGCAACAAAAAATCACGGAGTAAAAATAGCCGCTAAACGGAAGACGTCACCTGCATGGCACTTTTCTTCAGTGGGGAAAAGACATATTTGATTTCAGATGAAAGTGAAAAAGGGTGAGAAAGAAAAGTAATGATATCTACAAGTGGTTCTTTTTTAAATTTGATTCTGAAAATTATATGATCTGGTCCCTCTACCTGTAAGTTTAACCATCAAGTATACTTACCAAATATGCACATATTTGATAATTTGTTTGGAACACAGGAAGAAGGTCAAGCTTCTAAACAAGAATCAAATGAAAAGGAAAATGTGGGGGTTGATGATAGGGATAAATATTACCTGAGACGATATCATCGTCTCGGTGATTCTACCGATGAGTTTGAAACGGGTAGACAACATTCGGCTATTAATGAATACTGGTCCTATCTGATGGACTGCTATTTATTATGTAACCCCCTCCCTGGTGATATTCCAATACCCAAACCAAGATTTTATACAGATAGACTCCCCACTAAATGGAGAGAGGTGGAAAAGTTATTTTACGAAGAGATGAACACACCTGCATTTCAAAAGGCTGTGGTAGAGGAGAGGGAAAGGAGAAATCGCAACTATGGGAGGTTATTACGCCTTGGGATCAAGTTTGATATTGAACCAAGTGAAGAGAGCAAGAGAAACCGGATCGAGTTAAAATCTCCTAACTTTGATTATCTCAAGGCAAAATCTAAAGTTTTATCAGATAAGACTAATTGTGTGTCGACAGCAGAAAAAAATAATGGTTATACCAAGAAACTTCTCACTCCTCCCACACCCTCCAATGTGGTAAATGAACCAGGGTTAGTGAAGAGGAACGCCAGTCTTTCACATGAACACAATAATAGAGGAGTAAATGTTTAATATACATATGTGATATCCATTACTTGAAATGGTTAGTGACATGGAGTAAGGATTATAACTGTATCCTCATAATGCAAACATCTAACAATTTACTGGTCAAGTATGTTTATTGCGATTTTCGCAAGAAAATCAAGAATAGACTTTGAATCGGTAATTAAGCATTCACACTAGTATCTTTCAATGAAATGATGATATCATATAATGCATTTCAAGAAAAATAAAGAAAATTATAAAACGTCTTTCCTCTATTAGACATTCTATTGTTTAAATTAGAACAACCAACATACACAAGAACTTGAATTTTGACCTCAACCGTCTACATTTACATTTATTTGGTTGAATCCATCTACACCTTCGTTATGGTCATTGGTTTTACCCTTTGTTGACTTCATCATTAATATAAAGAGTAAAATGTTTTATAATTTATTTAAGTTGTTGTTCTTAGTCTCTTAGAAGAAATACGATTAAATAAAATATATAGATAAATAGAACCAAATTACGGTTGTGGGTCGATCCTACACTCGATCTTATTCTAATTCAAGTGAGTAATATTTTCTTGTAAAGAACATACGACCCACCAAACGTGTAACTACAGTCAAAACTCGTGACATATTGTGAATTATGCATGACCTATCCTTCAATACGTGTGACTAAATTTAAAATCATTAAGCTTCAATTGTGCAATGACTTCATATGCACATTTGTCATACAAATGTTGGACAAAACTTGGACAAAACAGCTTAAAACTCAATATTTAATCCAATATGGCGTGACTTGTTTAATACGTTAAATATACTACTTGAAATTGAAAATTTCACAATTAAATAGCGCAAGTGGTTTAGTGGTAAAATCCAACGTTGCCATCGTTGGGCCCCCGGTTCGATTCCGGGCTTGCGCATTTATTTTTTAAATTTTTTTTTTTGCAATTTGATATTATCGACTCCTAAAAGTCATACAAATAAGACCACTGGTTACAACATACAATTTAGTAGAAAATGTAATTGTAATTAAAAATTAAATAATATATTATATGAATTAAAGAAAAATGCGTGATATATATATATGGATAGGGAAAATTTAAAGTTCAAAATGAGTGTAATGCAATTCATAAGAAAAGTCTTGATGATGATGGTGATGGTGTTTGTTTATTTGTAGTTAAATCTGCTGGAGAATAGAAACAATATGAATTTAGTAATGTTTGATAATCCATGTTTTTAAAATCAGGTTCAGGAGATGCAATGTTATTATTAAGATTATTAGTTATTAATGTATCCACAGAATTATTGTCTCCATCATTACCATTTTTAAATATGTTACATGTGCTATTATTTGTTGGTGATTTCTTATTAAATGTGGTATCCGTGGCGACACTTAGAATTTCATCTTGTTGATTATCTGTTGTATCTGAGAATTCATGATCTATCGAATTAGTTCTACTGGGATAATTATATGGATTGACTTCATCACTACTAATAGATGGAGTTTGTGCATAATGTTCCCTAAAATAGCTTAACTCATCATTATTCGATGATGATGATGATGACGATGACGATGTGGATGAATTTGAAGATAGTACTGTTTTATTATCATTTTTGTTATTTTTCTTTGCTGTTAAATTATCTGATTGGAATGAATATAAAGATGCAGATGATGTTGATGAACTGAGGGAGAGGTCAGACATGGAAGATAATGATCTTTCCTCCATTAAATTTGGAATATAAGTATGTGCAAGGTTTGTCGATGAGGCAGAAGTTGTAATGGAAGGTAACTGTTCAGTATTAGGTAATGTTACAGGAGATGTCTCAATATTTAACACTTCATTGATAGTAGCTGGTTTCTTTATGAATTCACATGTATCATTATGATATAAATGTTTTAATGGTGATGTATTATAATAATCGGTATGATCATTAAAAATTCTTGTATGAATGAATATTTTATTGGTATGGAATGCTGGAACAATAAAATTATTAAATCTTCTATTATTTTCTTTACGTTTGTTTAAAATATGATCAGACATCTTATCTTCTGGTATTATAGGTGGCGGTGTTGGAGATGGACTTCTTGCAGCCATTTCACCAGCATCAACCACTTTATTTAACAATAATTTATAATTCTTATAATTGTTATTATCATAATATGTTTCATTATCGACATTATAACAACAACAAAGATCAATAGTAATTTGATTATTCAATAAATCTTTTAATTGTAAGAAGAATTTATAACGATTTAAATCAATGACAAATTTAAATTCATCATATTTAGAAGTTAATGATCTATTATAAGTAGAAGTAATATAATGAATATTTCCCCAATCATTGAAAGTAAATTTAATTTCAATGACTTTTTCAAAATTTAAATTATTGACCACGACTAATCCTTGAACTTTATCGTCATCAATTTGTTTTAAATCATGTATTCTAATATTTTGACCATTTAACATTTTACCAATACTTTCATTGTCTCTTGGTAGATCAAGTGGCATAATATTACAATATATTAATTTCCATTTCATAATATCTGATTGGTCCAATGTAAGATCAAATGAGGAAGACCGTTGACGACTCAATGTTTCTTCGTCACTGGAACTGTCTGAACTATTATCATCGTCTTCGTCTTCTTCATCATCATCGTAATCTAAATCTAAATCAGATAAATTTAAATCATTTGGTTGACGATAATCGTTCTTGAAAATTTTACCCTTCTTGTACACTGTATTAAATTTCTTATCGAATTTCATTAAATCAGGTAAGATATTTATATTATTAAACCAACATGATTCCACATCATCCACATCATTTTCCTCCGATTGCATCGGGAACAAAATGGGTGACGAGATGGGGGTGGTCTCAGAAGATATCGTGAGAGGTTCTAACGATGAGTCAAACCTCTTTATGGTAGTGGAGCCCAGATCAAACCTAACATTTTTCCTGATGGTTGAAATGATGCCGCTTTTCAATTTAAAAGAAGATTTCCTTCTTGAATTTGAGACGTTTACCATGACTTACAAACGTATAGAGTTGTATCACTGTGAGTGTATGGAGTGAGATACGTACTATACTATACTGGAGTCAGTAAGGAACGTCTATTGCTAATGTACTTTGGTAACAGGGAGTGATAAACAAGTCTGGAGAATACAATAATTTTTCCCACATTCCCAAATGCAGTCTAGCCCCTTTTATAAACAGATGTCAACCCACCGATTAAATTTTATGCAACCAAAATAATTTACGTGAAAAAAAAAAGCTCAAAAAACAACGTGTTTTTTCTCCAGAGTTTCGCTTCTGCAGAGTTTTCTAAGTAATCAGAGAATGTGGGAGTGGGGGTGGGGGGAGTGTAAATACAGATTACGGAGCCATCTAGTCCGTGCTTAGAGTTTGGTGGGACCACGCCATTCAACAAAGAGTTCCTGCGAGGTCTTTACTGAGAGCCAACAACGATTCTATACGGCCCTTTAGTGGCGTGCTGTTACAATTTATAACACGCATTTTATCAAAGTCTATCTGTGCCACACTTTTCCCCAGGACGATTTCTCCTGAATTTTTGTTCTCTCCATTCTCGCAATGGAAACTCTCGCCAAATTGTTCTTTGAATAGACTGATCACTGGATCAGTGATTGTTATAGTGGGACCATTTCCCATGGATAACAAACTCAACTGTGTACAGTGGAAGATAACATCGACCACTTGCTGAGTGTCGTGGTCCACTTGTTCACCGTTTGCAACTCCCACTGTGGCTTTCTTACCCGCCGGGTCGAATTCCACAGTGATACCATTCAAGATCTTGTACTTGTTCTCTCCCAGTGTCTCCACATGACCAAACGTGAATTGTAATTGGTCGTACAGCAACTGCTGGTCGCAATCCACGCTCACACTCGTCTGTACCATCCGTGTTATCTGTGGTCCCCTTTCGGTGGCATTCTCTATCATTAAAACAGTGTTTCAAAATGCGGCAAAATATATTTTATCTCGAGAATGCAGTCACTATGCACGTTTACGTAATGGCTATTTATGATAATGATAATGTAAGTGATAAAGATAAGATAAGTATATGCTAGGCCAGGAACCCGTAGTCGTCGTTCACGGTCCAGAAGTCCTCCACGGGGCGCACGGAGAGGTTGGCCGCGTCCGTGGGTTCTTTCTTCACTTGGACGCCCCCCTTGTTGGGGACATCCGGGTCTGGCTTGAATTGTGGTTTGGATTGATATGGCGGGCGGCGGAAATCGTTGGCAGCCACAGCACTACTGTCAGCATGGGCGTGCATCACGGCAGATGATAAGGGGTCTACGTTGTGGTTCAACAGTTCTGTCACAGAGTCGTTGGTCCATGTGGAAATGTTGTTAATCATATCGTGTGTACCGTTATTGAATAGGATCCCACCTGAACTGACTTCGTTGGGCCCCATCGCATTGGTTCGCAATGGGACATTATCGTATCCGGATAACGGTTGCATGCCCATCATGTTTTGTGAGTATGCGAATTGTTGTTGCTGTTGCTGTTGCTGTTGTTGATGCTGTTGCTGTTGCTGCTGCTGTTGTTGTTGTAACTGTTGCTGTTGCTGCTGATGTTGTTGTTGATGATGTTGTTGTTGCTGTTGTTGTTGATGCTGTTGCTGTTGCTGCTGCTGTTGATACATTTGTTGTTGATATTGTTGATCTTGTTGTCGTGGCTGTTGTCCCTGTGCTGTTGAAGATGCAGGTGGCGAAGTGATATTCACTAGTGGATTCATTTCCATATTCATTGGCATATTCACCATTGATGCATTTTGGCTCTTACTCTTATCACCGTAATTCAACGATTTTAAATATTCTTGTAAATTTTGTTGAGCAAAATGTTGTTGTAAAAAAGCTTGATGTTCAAAATCTTTCCAATCAAATTCATTAAAATTAACTGGTTTCTTCACAATATATGTCTTAGATTCACTGGAATGAACACTAGCATTACTAGCATTATCTGGAGAATTTGGTACCCCCTTTTTCACACCAGCTCTATCAGAATCTTCATCAATTAATAAATGTGATAATCCCTTGGGCACAGATATTTTTTCCAATATACCTTGCTTCTTCTTCAATTCCTTCTGTTCAGCTAAATCCACTTGGGAATTTTCAACAAACCCAACATGTTCCTCCACTTGACCTTTACCAAAAGTTCTATCCATGGCAGGTGGCATACCATTTTTATCCTTTTCTGGTATATTCGCCAGTTTCGTAACCAAATTCTTGTCATGTTTCTTCTTATCCATATAAATCAATTCAGATGAATTAGGACCACATCTTTCAATTAAGTTACCCATAGTGGCATTCATAATTTGATCAAATGTGTCTCTAAAGATTCTAGCAAAATTTGATCTTTCTGTCATCACATATAAACACACAGAACATGCTCTTAAATCATCCATAGTGGAAAATAAACTTGCATTAACTAAAGGTCTTGTATGTTTAGAACTGTCACCCAATTTTTTTCTTCTTTGATCATCAAAATTTCTTGCTAACCACATACAATAAATTAATGTAACACCTGCGACAAATACAGTATGTACAGCTGGAGTGGAATGACCAGTGACAGTCTTTTGATGGAAAATCTTATACAATTGACAAATTTGTCCCGCAGCAGCTTGACATTCACGGAATAATCTATCCTCTGGTGTAAGTATCTCTAAATATGGTTGAATTAATAATCTTACTGATCTGTAATAATACAATTTTAAAGTTTCATTTTCAAAATTTCTGAAACTTGTGGTAACCACACCAGATCTCCAAACATCTAAATCTTTGAAAAATGCACGTACCGTGGGTAATTGATTTTGTAAATATTGTTTATCGTGATTGTTTCTTTGTGGTAAAATTTGTAACACTTCCACAAATTGAGATTCAATTCTACGTAATTTTAATGATTGATTAATGAAATGAACACCTCTATGAATCTTAGCATGTTTTGTATTAAATGAATCTTCACTGAAATAAGGTAAATTTATATCAGCTTCAGTAATAGTGTATGGTTTCCCCACAGCTACACAAATCATTCTCTCCAATAGATACACACACCAAAACAATCTCAATCTTTTATTGGCAAACTGATCTTGTGGGTACCATTTGTTTAAGGATAAATCATTTTTACAAATATTCATCACATCTCTAATAATTTCATACAAGACCAATGAATCTCTGTCGGTTCTCAATAGATACAATACCAATAAAGTTAATAATTCCACTTGTTGTACAAAATTCAAATTTTTCCCACATTTGGTAATGTGTCTAAGGGCAGTGGAAAAATAACGTACAGGTGGTTCACCTTTATATTTCCCCGTGGTCATATGTAAACATGCACTAATACTGTACACTAACCACATTCTACCACAGGCAAAATGGAATTCTGTTTCAGTGTATGAATAAATGTCATTGTGAACAAATTTTTCATGGAATGCATAAATTTCTTGTTCATCTAATAATGGATATTTAAATTGTAATCTTGTGAAAAAAGTATCCAAGAAAGATCTTGATAATTCTTCATGAAATTCAAAACTGTAATCATAAGTTAAGAATTCTTTCAAATTGTATTTAGCAAAAATACAAGCAGAAAAATCTATTGTATCCAAAGAATGTTCTAACAATGAATTCCTCACTGGGTTAGTCGGAGTTGCAGAACGTTTGATATCTGTTGGATTTTGATATGAATAATGTGTAGGTAATGGTGGTAATATACCATTATTATATTGAGTAGATGGTGTACCTGGAGCAGAGACCATATCTTCTAAATTTTCATCATTAGTAGCAATCAAATGACTAATTTTTTTGTATTTATCAACTTTCCTATTAAAAATGACAGAACCCGGAGTCAAATCAATCAATTTCTCCAAATATTTCAATTTCTTCTCTAACAATTTAGTGTAATCATCCTTATGTTCAGTGGCTGGCGTATTCTTCTTCACTTGAGATGTATTCTTCAAAATGGGCGGTAATGGTACAGATGGAGATGATGGAGTCGTATCAGGAGACACAGTGGCCCCCGCACTATTTGCAGTGTTAGCCACATACCTAGCCGGTTGTACACACTTGACACCTGCTTTCAAACATGCAGTACACGATGGCAACTTGTGATCACATCTTTGTTTTCTTCTTCGACAAAGTAAACAGGAACGTGATCTTCCCTTCTTATCCCGTAACAGGATATCAGTTCTTTCACCGGCCAACTCCAACTCCTTTTGGAAGTTCTCGATTTTCTCTTCACTGATCTCTTTCTTAGGTCTACCCATGGTTCAACTGGTTTGCACCCACGAATGGCTGCTTGGATGATTAAATTTTGGGCAGGAACACAATCCAGTTATTTAAAACTTCCGATTTTTTTCATGTTTTCACCATGGAACTAATCCAAACGGGAAATAGATACAAAGGAAAAAAAACTGTGAAAAAAAAAAGAAACGAAAAAAGAACTGTGCTAGTGAAAGCCCGCACAACTAAATAACTGGAGTTGTTTCTTTGTTGCTGTTAGCGACATTGTATTGTTCTGTGCATTACCCGAAGGGACAAGAGATTTATCTTACAGTTTGTGTCTTCTCTTGCCGGATTGCAATTGTCTGAATCTCCGGTGTGGTTCACCACTGATCCAGAAGGGCAAAGTACCGTTGGTCTCTGCACTTTGGGCAGTCATTAGTTTGCCACGCAAAGTGGACACTAGCAATGATCGAGTGTGGGGGTTGCCCGCATTGTCCTGGGTCAAATCGGAACAAACACGGTCATTGAACTCTTGTGTGGATAAATTGTAATCACTGTAATCGTGAGTGATAAATCCACTCTCTTGCAAAGTTTCCCATTGAATCTTACTACTAAATAACAAGTGGTCAAACGCAGTGTTGGTACCTAATTTCAAAGGTAATGTCACTGATGATCCAACTTCTGCGACAAACCCTAAATGAGAAAAGGGGAACAACAGATACAAGGACTTGGTCCTTGTGTACACCATGTCACATAACATAACCAGACAGGCACTAAGCCCAATGGCGGGTCCATTAAGACAACAGACAATGGGTCTAGAATGGTTAGCAAATGCGTTGTTCACGTACACGTTAGGTGCAGCGATGCCGCCCACGTACTTGTTGATAAGTACAGCGGAATCCGTCTCTGAAGAATCCTCCAACTGGGCCACTGCTTCAAATTTCCCACCGGCACTGAAGAACGAACCTGTGGATTGCAATACTGTCAATTTGAGGTTGTTATCGTGGTTGGTATCGTTTAACAACTGAGCAATCCTAGTGAAATCGTCAAAGGTCAACGAATTCAAATGTTGAGGGTCATTGATAGAAATGATAAGTAAATTGTCTTGAATTTTGTGAGTTACGCGCATAGTGGATTGAGTATGGTTGGGGGTAAGAGTGTGGTCCCTTCCCCATTTACTCCATTACCCTTTATATATGGTATATATTTCCTCTCCAACGGATTTATTGCCCGGCCCCGCGGTTTTAAAGTGCAGGCTGGAAAAAAACATACTAGTTGATAATTTAAAGATTAACGTATCATAGATAGAAAGGAGCAACAAGAACCAACAATGGGTCTATTGAACAGCCAGGATAAAGAAGTGATCAAGCGTGCACTACCGAAATCGTCTAACAAAATCGTCGATGTGGCCGTGGCTCGTTTGTACGTTGCGTACCCGGATAAGAGTCAATGGCAATACACGGGCCTATCTGGTGCCTTAGTGTTAGTGGATGACCTTGTTGGTAACACTTTTTTCTTAAAATTAGTGGATATTTTTGGTCATCGTGGTGTCGTGTGGGATCAAGAGTTATATGTTAATTTCCAATATTTACAAGATCGTACTTTTTTCCACAGTTTTGAAATTGAAGATTGTTATGTGGGGTTACTGTTTGTGGACACTTCAGAGGCACAACATTTCTTGAAAAGAGTACAGAAACGTGAAAGGTATGCCTCGAAGAAGACTTTACAAAATAAGAATGCAAGAGAATTGACTAAACGTGTAGTGAAGGAGAATGCTAATAAAGTCACTGTGGGGCCTCGAGGTGAGGCTGTCACTATGAATCAACAGAGACAAAGGTACCAATACGAAGCGGCAGAACCAATGCCCAACACTAAGAGTAAAGCACCTCCACCTCCACCTCCTGTAGAGACTAATGAGGAAGAATATGAATATGAAGAAGAAGTAGAGGAACAAAATAGTATAGTGACAGAACCACAAGTTGCTGCAGTAGAGACACCACATGAAAGAGTGAAACATTTTGTACCACCATTACCTGATTTCAATACATTACCACAAACTGGCTTGCCTCCACCTGTGAATATGGCTCCAGCATATAATAATAATAATACTGTGGCACCCCCCACTATGAATAATACAATTCCACCCCTGAATAATACAAGTAGACCTGTACCACAATTACCTACTACGAATAGACCAGTACCACAAGCACCAATGCGTGGTAGTGTACCACCTCCACCTGCTCGTGGTAATGTTCCACCACCTCCACCATCAAGAAGAGGTGCTGCTCCTCCACCACCGCCACACAGAGGTGCGGCTGTACCACAATATGGTAATGTGACAAATAATAATAATAGTACAAACGCTAATGCATCACGTATACCACCACCACCACCACCGGCAAGACGTGGACCTGCCCCACCACCACCGGCAAGGGCTAATCGTCCAATGGCCGCGGTACCTACACAATCACAATTCCAACCACAAGCGCAACCGCAAATGCAAATGCCACCTACTACATTCAGTATGGGTGATACACCACAAATGCCTGCTACCACTACATTTAACATTGCTCCACCAGCTGCTATGCCACAGATGAATAACGCATCTGCCCCACCTCCACCTCCGGCCATGCCACAAATGGTGGCTAACAGTATAGCACCACCTGCAGCTCCACCAATGAATAACACATCCGCTCCACCACCACCTCCAATGCCACAGATGAATAGCGCATCCGCTCCACCACCTCCACCAATGCCACAGATGAGTACCACTTCGGCGCCTCCCCCACCTCCAGCCATGCCTCAAATGAACAACGCATCCGCGCCTCCACCACCTCCAGCCATGCCTCAAATGAATAACAGCTCGGCCCCACCACCACCTGCCATGCCACAAATGAATGGCAATGCCCCCACTGGTGATGGCGGTCGTGATGCCTTACTTGCGTCAATTAGAGGTGCCGGTATTGGATCATTACGTAAAGTGGACAAGAGTCAATTAGACAAACCATCTGTACTGTTACAAGAGGCCAAGGGTCAACCTGCCGCACCTTCCAGTACGGGCCCCACTCCCGGTGGTGGGCCCCCTTCATTAGCTGACGCGCTTGCCGCTGCATTAAACCAACGTAAAAATAAAGTTGGTGGCGGTGAAGACACGGTCGATGACGACTGGTAACCTCCCCTTATATATATGTATACGTATATACTAGTAATCTTGCCATAGACAATATCTTTTTAAATGAAGCAAATAGTATTGTATTAAATTTTGTTTGGTAAAATAAAACTATATAGTAATAATTATCTTAACACAACGCTTAAGCAGAGTTTGGACCTGGGTTCATCTTTCTCTTACCGTTAGTCAAAGTGACGTTAACGAATCTTCTGGTGTACAAAAGTCTCTTGTAGGCACGACCCTTTGGTTTCTTTGGCTTTTCAGTCTTTTCGACCTTTGGACATTGAGATTTAACTTTACCAGCACGAGCTAGGGAACCGTGAACTTTAGCCATCTTGTTTGATTTGGTTTGGTTTGTGTGTGTTCTTAGTGCAAGAGTGAATCTGCTTTGTAGTTTGAATGGTTAACAATTTCAATATTTGCAAGTTGCGTTCCGTCCCGGCAAACCTCGAAATTGGCGTGGCCCAAAACGGCAAAAGCAGAAACGACGCAGAAAAAAACGACGCAAAAAATTCGCGGTGGAAAAAAGCGCGGTGTGCGGGCGGCAGTCACTCGGGATTTGGGACTGAGTCAACAGTGGAAAAAGAGTCACGAAGTGGACAGAAGTATAAATGAAAAAGGGCCTGGATCGGTTTGACACACCTGTCTCTGCTGCTCTGAGGCAAGCATGTCTTTCACGTTGGATAGAGAGGAACCAAACTATTTCGGTGCTGGTCCAGCACAATTGCCCACGGGCGTGTTGCAACAGGCTGCCCAGGACCTGGTCAATTACCAAGGTATCGGGCTGGGTGTCGGTGAAATTTCACACAGATCGAAGGAGGCCACTCAGGTCATTGAGAAGACCAAGGAACACTTGCGTCAATTGCTGGACGTGCCAGACACGCACGAAGTGTTCTTCATGCAAGGTGGGGGCACCACTGGGTTCTCGTCGTTGGCTACTAATTTAGTGCGTGCTCATGTGGGTCGTACAGGTAAAGTGGCCCCAGCAGGGTACTTGGTCACTGGTTCTTGGTCCCAGAAGGCTCACGAAGAAGCTGACCGTTTGAGAGTGCCCGCTGAAGTTATCTTTGACTCCAGAGAGTTTAGTAAAGATGGTAAGAAATTCGGTGGTATCCCACAGGAAGACCAATGGGCTGATCGTTTACAAGGCAAAGAGTATTCGTACGTGTACTTGTGTGAAAATGAAACTGTGCACGGTGTCGAATGGCCAGTGGTACCACAATGTCTTGTGGACCGTGATGACATTGAAATTGTAGCTGATTTGTCCAGTGACATCTTGTCTCGTCCAGTGGACGTGTCCAAGTACGGTGTCATCATGGCTGGTGCTCAAAAGAACATTGGTCTTGCCGGGTTGACTTTATACATCATTAAGAAAAGTATCCTACGTGACATTGCCGCTGCTGATGAAGAAGTGTTAAGTGAAGCGGGGATCCCAGTGACCCCCATTGCTGTGGATTATCCAACTGTGGTCAAGAACAATTCTGCCTACAACACTATCCCAATCTTCACATTGCATGTGATGGATTTGGTTTTCCAACATTTAATCGCTAAAGGTGGTCTACCAGCACAACAAAGTGAAAATGAAACAAAGGCAAAATTGTTATACACTGCCCTGGATAAATATCCAAATTTCTACAATTTACCAGTGGAACACAACGTCCGTTCTTTAATGAATGTCGTGTTCACTTTGGCAGACCCTTCATTGGACGATTTGTTCTTGAAACAATCTGCTGAAAGAAAATTGACCGGGTTGAAAGGTCATCGTTCCGTAGGTGGGTTCAGAGCATCCCTATACAATGCAGTTAGTGTGGCCAGTGTGGAAAAATTGGTTCAATTTGTAGAAGAATTTGCACAAGCAAATGCCAAGAAATAGATATATATATAAATATAATATATGACATTCTAATTACAAGACTGCGTCGTGAAAGTTTTTGTTCGACGCGTTCGTACTCAAAGAAGTCAATCTTGTTCTTACCCTGTAGTCTGTTTCGTTTCAAAGAAAAGATACGAATGACCATCCAGCTCAAGACTTGTCCATTTACAAACGGGACAAGCCGAGCAAGGCAGAGGGCGTTGACTTCTTATGTGATGAATAATACCAATTGTTTTTTTCCTTCAACTTTTTTTCGTTTTTATATTTGATGTTAAAGGAGGGTAATGAAGATGATCCAGTAATATAAGGTCAAACAAGCAAATGTTGAAGAACGCACAATTAACATTGGATGTTTTCAAGATATATTTACAGAACTGGGTTGCTACTATACAAACGTACAAGACTCTTAAATTTTAATGGTGTTTAAAATAACTGATTCTTTTATAATACCTGGAGTACTACAAAGGTAACAACGTCGTTTTTCTAATATGACGTTCCAAGTTCTGTTCTGAAATTGTAAAAAGATATTTCTATGTTGTTAGCAAGACATGCAACCTAGAATTAATATCACAACTCATCGGTCGACTACCATTTGATAAGACTCATTCCAAAAAAAGAATAATTAAAATTATGCCATACACATATTTATATACATAGTTTATTCGGCGTCATCCAACACTAACCAATCTTCCTCTTGTTCTTGTTCTTCAACAGGTACGGGTTCTCCCTGTGTAGTTGAAGTCTCTCCCTCCACGTACTGTTGTAACAATTCTGCACTTTGTCCCTCTAAGACAGGTTGTTTAGGTGCCACAGGTGGCTGCCACGACAGCACGTTCCCTTCTGGACTGGACACCTTACTGGAATCCCAATGAATACTGGCCAATTCTTTCAAGTATAAATCCTGTACCAAGTTGGCTCGAGGCACACAGCTGCTGAATGCTCTAGCTCCACTAACTAGCACTTTGCTTCTCAACACGTTTCTCATCATCATCGTTGTATATATATATGGTCTTCTATTAGCGTTGTTGTAGGTTGAGAAGACTTGCTATACAAATATATTTCTTCCATTCTTAATATTTATTTCCTTTTTTTTTAAACAAAACCCGTTCTTGATTGGTTCGTTATATCAAGACACGGCGCTATCACATCACATATAAACCTTTATAATGAAGTATATAAATATATAAAAACATAGTAAATTGTATATTATTCAAGCCCAGAACTTATCCAAATTGTCTCCAGCACCGTTAAATATTATCAGATTTGGTGTATCATCAGGCACATCATATAACACACCCTCTGTGGCGAATCTTAAGATTCTTCTTTTCAATTGATCTGGTGATGACTCCGCGTTGTAATATTGACTTGTCTTATCAGGTTGTAACGATAGGAAATATGCCACCAACCCGGACACATATGGGGCTGACATTGAGGTACCTGTTAAACTTAGAGTCTCATTATTCGATGATCCGATCCAAGTAGACATAACATTAGCTCCCGGGGCAAACACATCTACACATTTCCCCCAATTAGAGAAAAATGCTTTCATATCACTGAAAGTGGAGGCCCCCACTGTAATGACCCTATCTATATCGGACGGAGATGTGTAACATGCATCATTGTCTTCGTTACCTGCCGCAACGACAACATTAACACCTTTGGTAATGGCAGCTTCTATGACCATCCTTAACGCAATGGATTTACCAGCACCCAGGGATAAATTGATCACGGATCCTTTAAATGTGGAGGAATCATTTTGTTGTTTTAAATGATCTTCCACTACAAATTCAACCCCTTTAATCAAATCTGACATTTCACCATCACCATTACTACGTAATATTTTCACTGCAATTAAATTAGAATTCTTAGCGACACCAAACTTATGAGATCCAACAACACCTGCACAGTGTGTACCGTGTCCATTCAAATCCAAATCGTTATCATTAGTCAAAATTGTTTTCCCCCATTGGGCTCTACCTTCAAATTCAAAATGTGAAGTCATTATCCCTGTGTCCAAAATGTACACATTGGCTCCAGATTCACTATCAATACGTGAATCATAAGGATAATCTTGTTGATCACCAATTTTCACCCTTGGTCGTTGTGAAATTCTTGATAACCCCCAAGGTGTATCCAATTGTACGGTCTTGTTTAACAAATGAATTTCTGTATCAGGTTCAATAAATTGCAATAAAGGTGAGTATGATAAAAGTGTTAACAATCCTACAGGGTTGTTTGTCTTGATCACATACCCTCTTGATATACCCCCAATATTGAAACTGTTGATATTTTGATCATTATTGATCATTTGTAGGTTGTGAATATGTGCAGAGATCTCATCATCGGTGACATCATCCTTAAAGAATACAATGTATTGATTAGGAATAGAATTTTGCACATTAGTGCTTATCGGAACACGCTCTTGGTGTGTGCCCCCCTTAATTTGTAAGTCATCTTCTGACTTTATCACAGATGACTCCCCATATCCTAAATTAGGGATAACAAGACCAGTAGTAGTGGTATAGAACAGTTGGCACAGATATAACAGTTTAAAACAGTGCATTGGTTTTACTTTTACACTTGTTGCCTTTTTTAAATATATTGATAAGATATAAAGATTTTATTATTATTTTGTTATTAAGATTAGTATCTTCAATCCCTGACTGTGGCTCCTCTTTATATATACTACACTTAAAACAATAAAATATATACAAGACTAAACCAAACATTTCCCGAACAACTAGAACCATACCAACTAGCTCATCACGCCAAGAACAGTTCCCTCTCTTTATCTTCTGCCTCGAGAATCCTGGGAATTTACCCTGAGATCCATTTTTGAAGCCGATATTTATTTCATTGGTGAAAAATATCGAAGATTAAATTCCCCTTACAAACAGAACAAGGAGACAGTTGTTGCTTAAAATACTAGGAAAACTATGTCAGTCTCGAGAATTATATACGGGTCGTTGGTGCCCAGAGTGAGTACACACTTAACCAGAAATTTGTTGCTTTTAAAGGGGGCCACCAGAATGGCCTCCACCACTTTTGATCGTTCCAAACCACACGTTAACATCGGTACCATCGGTCATGTGGATCACGGGAAGACTACTTTGACTGCTGCTATTACCAAGACCTTGGCCAAACAAGGTGGTGCTAATTTCTTGGATTACGCTTCTATTGATAAGGCACCCGAGGAGAGAGCTCGTGGTATTACTATTTCCACTGCTCATGTGGAATACGAAACTGCCAAGAGACATTACTCTCACGTGGATTGTCCAGGTCATGCTGATTACATTAAGAATATGATTACAGGTGCAGCTCAAATGGATGGTGCTATTATTGTCGTGGCAGCCACCGATGGTCAAATGCCACAAACTAGAGAACATTTATTGTTAGCTAGACAAGTGGGTGTGCAAAAAATTGTCGTGTATGTGAATAAAGTGGATACTATTGATGATCCTGAAATGTTAGAATTAGTTGAAATGGAAATGAGAGAATTATTGACCGAATATGGGTTTGACGGTGATAATGCTCCAATTATTATGGGTTCTGCTCTTTGTGCTTTAGAAGATCGTAAACCTGAAATTGGTGAACAATCTATTATTAAGTTGTTAGATGCCGTGGATGAATATATTCCAACTCCAGAGAGAGATTTGAATAAACCATTTTTAATGCCCGTCGAAGATATTTTCTCCATTTCTGGTAGAGGTACTGTGGTGACAGGTCGTGTGGAAAGAGGTCAATTGAAGAAAGGTGAAGAATTGGAAATTGTCGGCCACAACAAGACTCCATTGAAGAGTACAGTCACTGGTATTGAAATGTTTAGAAAAGAGTTAGATCAAGCTATGGCTGGTGATAACGCTGGTATTCTTTTAAGAGGTATCAGAAGAGACCAATTGAAAAGAGGTATGATCTTGGCTAAGCCAGGTACAGTGAAAGCTCATACCAAGATGTTGGCTTCTTTGTATATTTTATCCAAAGAAGAAGGTGGTAGACATTCTGGGTTTGGTGAAGATTACAGACCACAAATGTTTATTAGAACCGCTGATGTCACCGTGGTGATGAAGTTCCCTAAAGAGGTGGAAGACCACTCTAAACAAGTCATGCCAGGTGATAACGTCGAAATGGAATGTGAATTGATTCATCCAACTCCAATGGAAGTCGGTCAAAGATTCAACATTAGAGAAGGTGGTAAGACTGTGGGGACTGGTCTAATCACAAGAATTATCGAATAATCAAACCAAATATACTTATACTATTATAACTTGTAAATAACAATTATATATTTGTTTAATAATAATAATATTTTTTTAAAATGAAAAGCCGCGAATTAATAGAAACTGGTTGTTGACCAATTCAACGAGTACAAGCCTCACTAATAAAGACACAGCGTTATGAATGACAGATCTAAACCACTGCCCACTACGCCGGGATCAGAGAAACCTGCTGTGTCGGGACAAACCAAGAGTAAATCACCTGTTCGTAAAGTGAAGAAACAAACGGGAAGAGAGAAAGATGATGACGATGACGAGTTTGAATTCTTCCATGAATTTACTCGTGAAAAGATAAAGGGTGTCATCCATCAAATTACAGCATTCTTGAAAGTGAATGCATTAAATGTGGAGTATTTAATGATCCCCTTCAGACCAGAACAAACTAATGAAAAATTATTGAAATTCTTAAATGCAATTTTCCCCATGGGTAATGGACAACCTGTCAATGAGAAATTACAATTGAAGATAATTAACAAGACTGACGTATGGACTTTGTTTCAATCTCTTAAATACATTTGGTGTAGATTACCACAAGGTGAAGTTGTTGGTTGGAAATCATATTTGGAATTTAAGTATAGAGAAATGGATAAAGGTTATCCACAGAAGGCATTCTTAGATATTATGCCTCAATGTTTAGAATCACCTAACCATGCATCAATCGTATACGATTTTTTCGATTTAATTGTCACTTTATCATCTAATTCAAAAGTTAATAAAATGAGTGCAAGGAAAATTTCCAAGATGTGTGCCATTTGGGCATTCAATAAACAAACCAATAGTGATGATCTTGAATACGATTTTGATCAAGTGGACCCATCAAAGAACACAGAGATAAATAATTCTTTCCAAGATGGGTTAAATCAATGGATCCCCGCATCTGATGCCATGTTCCATTTACTATTAGCATTTTTGAAAAGTTTTGTCCCTGAAGGATTAGAAAGTTCCAAATTACCTAAATCATTGAAAAGTTTACTGTTTAACAATGAATATCCACCAAAGGGTTCCACCGCGTACAGTTCACAAACGATATTGACCATACCGTTGGTCACATTAACTACAGATCAATTTTCGAAAAAACCATGGCAATTGTTAGAACGATGTAATGAACAACTGGATTTCTCTAACCACGATACTTTCGAAGCTCGAGAAGATTATGCTTTGTTGAAATCATTATTTAAGAAGAAACATAATGTAGAAGGGATAAGTCGAAAAATGTCTCAAGAATCAAGAAGATTAATGAAATTAATGGCTACAAAACATTCTACATTCCAAGCAGGTTGGGCCTCTAGGAAATGTTTACCCAATGAAAATCATCTGAAGGAATCGATCGAAGTGAAAAGAGTTGATATTGATGATTATTTCATTTGGGCTTGGTTGTCCACTTTATCATACGAACAAACTTCACAGAAGAAGAAAATGTTTGGTAGATCATTAATATTGGAATTTGAATTTGATGGGTTTAAAAAATGGGTTATGTTTCAAGAATGTGATATCACATTAGATTATTACAGTAAAAATAATCAATTAAAGGACAAACAAAGCAATGATAATAAACATAAACGTATCAGTCCGTCTCCACAAGATTTGCCTAAAGTGAGAAACGCTACACCAAATTATCAGAAATTTCAAAATGAGGTACCTAATGTAAGTGTTATGAAAACTGATCATTCAGTGTTGACTAGTAATGTTAGTACACCTCAGGGGCAATATCACACAGTGATCGATAAGAATTTATTACACAAGAATTCCAAGAATAATTTGAATGCTATTGAAAATAAAATATCCAAATGGAACCCACTGAGTAACTTGAGGAAAAAAAGTAGTAGTAATAGCAGTGAATATAGTGCAGATTCATCTTTTGAAATGAGGAAAGAATTTGCGTCCTCTTCAGTTTATGAGCCTCCATCAAGATCAACGAGATTGGAAGAAAAACCAAGAGTTGTTTCAGGGTATAGTATTTTGAACACTGAAAAATATCAACTACCAGATATTGAAAAGGATGATGAAGGATTTGCTGCTGTATTATCTAAATTTGACGAACAGGAGGAGATGATACAGGATTACACTCCTCCTGTTACAAAACCAAGATCAGTTGAACCAACATATAAGAGTTCTCCGCAACAGACTACAATTCCAAGATCTGTGGAACCCACGTATACAAACTATTCTCAACAACCAAGCACACAAAAACCAGTCGAGCTTAAATATGAAGAACCAGTAAAGAGTCCCGTGATGCCTAGTGCTGTACAACAACGTTATTCTATTCCTTCACCTGAGCCAATATTACCTAAACCTGTTGAGCCTAAATTTGTTTCAGAATCCCCAGTATCTTCTAACACCTCTGCACAAAGTAGAACTGGTCGTTACTCTGCTACTGAAACCTTAGAAGAACTAAGTGGCATGGTAGAGGATATGATGGTACAAGATGACGTTGTTCAAGTTGAAGCAGAAAAAGTTTTTGAAGATATGACCAAATTTGAACAATATAAACCTTCTGGATTGAAAGAATTTGATGGTATGAGCTCTACGAGTAGTATAGTTCCTTCATTGAAATTGAATACTCCTACTGATGACCCAAATGTTTCATTATCAAATGATGGGAATTATGGTATCGGTGGAAATAGTCATAGAGAAAATACCAATTATAGAGAAAGAATCAATTTTGATACTAATAAGGTTCCAGTAACAAGAAGTGCTGAAAATACTCAACACATGCCTGAGGTACCTACAATTAGAACTTCATCACCAGAACCAGAACCAAGACAAGTGTCGCCTCAACCACGAGGACAATCTCCTCAAAGAGTTTCACCTCAACCTCAAACTCAACAATATCGTGGATCATCAGAATTTGATACACCTCACCAGTACCAAAATCAAAATCAGCCTCCACAACTGCAGAAAATGGATCATCAGTCTTTACCTCATCCGCAACAACGTTCTCCAAAAATTGAGCCAGATACTTCAAAATATTCTGGACAAGAACCAGTTAATAGAGATTACCCATCCCAAGGACATTCTCCTAGACACCAGCAGCCACAAATACATATCACACCTCAACAATCTTCTATGCCAGAACCAATAAATCATCCTCCACCCCAGGGACGTTCTCCAAGACAAAATGCGGTCAATTCAAACTATCCTCCACAGGGACGTTCTCCTGTACGTGAACCTGTTAATACTTATCCTATACAGGGACAAGAACGTTCACCCAGACGAGACCTTATTCCACCAAGTACTATCCCACCACAAGGTCATTCTCCAAGAAGAGAGAATATTAATACAAATTATTCTTCTCAACCTACAGGGTATCCACAACCAATTCCGTCACAACCAATTCCTTCTAAACCAACAAATCAAAATTATGATTATCCACAACAACCTCAAATGGCTAACTTGGCACCCACCAACCCTGAACACCAGTATTATCAACAACAGAGTACTTCACCTAACATGAGAGAACATCAAATGGGTGGTGGTCCAAGACCACAACAACAACCTATGGGAGGTTATAACGCAAACGGATATCCACCTCCACAACAACCTGTTTATAACAATCCACGTTTACAGGGACCTATGCAACCAATACAACCAAATAATGGATATTACATGCCACCACAACCACAAATGTCAAGGTCTCCACACTTAAGATCTCAATCGCCAAATAGAATGATACAACAACAGCAAGGATATGCTGCTTATGTACACCCTCAAAGTGGTCCACCACCAGATACAATTCCTGTTGCAGTACCTCATATGGGTATGGGTATGAAATTACACGGGAACCAAATAAACAAGAGACAAGATCGTAAACAATTGTATGACAATATCCGTAGTGGTAATTTCGGAATATAATTGAAATACAAAGACATTATCAAGTTTTATATAATTAAGTTTGTAATATTTACTAAATGATTCACGTACATGATAAGTTTCTAATGTGTTTAGAGCTGAACCAACTAATGACCATCAATTTATCAAGTTATATATATTATTATTAAGAAATAATGACCTAGTTTATCAAGATACAATTCGAATTTAGAAAATCGAGGCCTTCCTACTAGAACAATATTAATACGCACGTGTTGGTCTTGTCTCCTATACGCAATTACATCATAGTATTGTAAACGACATAACCTGTTATGACCCCTGCGTAAAAAGACAATGAGACTTGGAACATGATGTCATAAACCGTAATTACTCGATTTGGCATAAAAATCTATACAGATGAGTGAACTATTCTGTGGAACGGACATTTTATTTGCCTGATAATAAATATGAAAGTTTTAAACAATAAATGCCCGAGCTCACCCTCCACGATTAAGGCCCGTGGGACCCCTGACAAACCCTTTTGTCGTTATATCTTTTACATTGTTCTACTGATTTTTCTATACCCCTCTTTTATTGTCCCTATTCTCGCAAGCAGATTGGTGAAAAGTTTTCAACCTTCACCGTACTAAATGGCAGAAACCAATACCAAGAAACTGTTGCACGGACAGAAAATTAATCCTGCAGGATTTTTGTTACTCCAACATCTTTACTGGTACTGACTTGAGCCGAAGACAATGAGGTATATATTACCTCATGATCAATTTTCACACAGATCCCGCAGGAGGAACAAGAAAAAACATGTAAAGTTTAAATCTTCATTTGAGATTTCTACCTAAAATGGCCCATGTGCGGTTAAATCTGTGAGAAAATTTTCTTCCGAGCCCCTATCATTGCACCTCAAAATAACAATTATTCGATATTTTTCCTGACTAATCGGAAGACTTGCAGAGTTTTCTTAATAGATTTAGGGAAAAAAAGTGGTGTGAGTGAATATTTGTGATGAAATTTGCCTTTCACGTAAATCACATCCGATTTCTCCTCGAGGAAGACAATAGTGCCCCCTCTTTAAACTGACGACCACGAGTCTAGACTCGAAACGGTGTATGTTAGCTACTGCGACTGTTCAGTCTCGTTGAAATAAAGTTCTCAGATGTGAGTGCCATTTGAAGATTTGCCAAGAGTTTAATATCATCGTATCGGCGGAGAGCTTATACAGTGTCCCCCAATGGGATATAATTACTAATGGACGCCAGCTATCAGGGGTATATCCAAAGTATAAAAGAAAGAAGGTTTTATCATTCAATCCCTTTCTTTCTTGACGTTTGTTCTTTTGAAATGTATCATCGACAACACACAATAACAAAATATATCTCAATATGCAAACAATCATATTCAGACTAATTTTATTTGTAAATATATTCCAAATGGCTAATGCCTTGAATATTTCTTCCGATACTATACTCTCCGGAGACCAAACGTTTAATGAACCCATTACAGTGGCAGCTGATGCTACGTTGTCCCTTCAAGGTGGGGCTACATATTTGTTTAACGATGATATCGATATTCAAGGTTCACTGATAATCACTGGTAACCCTTTAAAAGGTATTAGAACTTTACAAATTGCCAGTACCTGTACTTTAAATAACAATGGTGAAATTAATATCTCTGATTTACAATTAAGTTACTACACTGATGAACCTGTATATATAACCCCCTCCAATTTTTACAATACGGGTAAAATTCAACTAGAGGATACACTAAATGCTGGTGGTCCCACCACTGAAACACGTTACACTGGAGATACTGGTTATCTTATTACTGCTGAGGGCACTTTTGAAAATAGTGGTGAAATTGACATTATTACTGAAAATCATTCTGCTATAAGATTAGGTAGAATCGGTGAGACTATTAAGAACACTGGTAGTATTAACGTAAAAACTATTGAACCAGCCCTGTCCCCACAAAATGGGGCTTTGGAAATTGGTGCTTATATAACCGGTGAGGGTACTATAACATCAGGTCCTAATACTATGATCGGTTTCCAAAGAAGCTTAAGTGATCAAAAGTTTAATCTTTTTAAAAGCACTCTAGTGGTCGTTACTGATTCAGCTGGTCAAGATTTACCGACTACAGTTATGCCCCTTACTGGTTTGGAAACATCTGAAATGTATTTTATGGGAACTAGCACTGGTGGTTATACATATGATAAAGATAGTGGAATATTATCCGTTTACTTATCTTCACCTGATGCTATTGATTACAAATTTGATGTTGGCTGCCTAAGCTCTATTGAAAAAACTGACTTATCCGGTGGAGGACACGTTTATGGGTTCATGTTCCTTAATGCCGTTAAATGTGAGGCTAAGACATCTACAAGTAGTGTTGAAAGTTCTACAAGCACTGCTAAGAGTTCAACTACTAGTATCCAAAGTTCCACGAGCAGTGTTAAGAGTTCAACTACTAGTGTGGAAAGTTCCACGAGTAGTGCAGAAAGTTCCACAAGCAGCACTAAAAGTTCAACCAGTAGTGTTTTGAGCTCAACGAGTAGTTCTTTAACTGCCTCGAGTTCTTCAAGTTTATCAACTACGAGTTCTTCAAGTATTTTAAGCACCAGTACCACTTCTACAACCGAAATTGCTAGTGTAACCACTTCACCAAGTACTACAAGTACAGTTTTTTCTTCAAGTACTACAAGCTCAAGTGTTTTCTACGGGAACAATACAGTCGTGAATCCAATTTCTCAATCTACAGTTTCAACTTCCATAACTGTTAATCAATCTTCAGAATCCAGTACAATAAGTTCTACCACCATTAGTGTACCACTTGTATCCAGTACCACAAGCTCGACCACAGTCACTGAACCTACTGAATCTAGTACTACCAGTACAACCATTACTACTATTAGTGATATATCTCGTATTACAAGTTCAACTACTAATATAGTTGAATCTAGTACTTCCGAATTATCATCTTCAGACCTTACATCCACTTCAATTGCTGAAATATCTACATCTTCAACATCATCTACTATAACTCCTAGTAGTACAATTGTATCTAAAAGTACATCGTCAGTATCTAATCCAACAGTTGTGTCTAGCATTAGTTCTTCTGAAGCTTCCGTTGTCACCAGTGTTAGTAACGAAGGATCTACTTCAATTCTGATAACTTCCACAGAAGATGTTTTACCAGTGTTCCAAAGTGGTACCTCTTTAACAACAGCAATCACTAACATGTTGTCAATTTCTGAAGTTTCTTCTATTGAAACTAATACTATCACTACCACTAATGCTGACAGTCTGGACGCAACTTCTCAAGTAGTTAGTAATGCTCATACCACAACTAGTAACCGTGGTGTACAAAATACTCCAACTATTGACAATACTGTTAGTTCCAATGATGTTGTCTCAGAAGTCAACAGTGTTTATACAAGCAATATTGATTCATCTATTTTATCTGTTATTACTCCCACCACTATAGAACCAATAATTAATACCATTTTATCAGATTCTGCTACAATATCTGAGGTCAAAACAGCTATTGTTGGCAATACAGTCTCCTCTATTATCATTAATCCAATAGTAAACAACGCTTACACAACTACTACAGTTGATAACAATTTATCAGTTGTTTCCAGTGCTACTACTACAAAGTCTGCTTCTTCATCTACTCCAGTTCCTGCATTATTCGATAATGCTTATTCTTCAAGCGGTTCATCAACATCCAATGTTCAACCTATTAATGCCAATCAAGCTACTGCTCCAGTAGTTAATAACGCTTACCAAGATTTCCCAAGATCCAGTATTGCATCTCAAACCGTGACACCTTTACTTAATCACGAGTTTGTAGGGAAAGGTACATCCCTATCCGCATACTATCTAAACAGTATTCTTGGTCTTCTATTCATTTCCTTTATATAAAAACACAAACATTATATATTCTTTCCCTTCCATATATCCCTATTTACACATCTTTTAAATATTCAAGTTCTTTACCAAGCAGTCTTTATATATTGTGTGGCTTACTTAGTTTAAGCTTCTTATTGTTTACCATTACCCGCACTAACCACCAATAATTCCTCCATTGGAAAACTGTTCACCAATAAAATATACATAATGTTAACAAGGGAAACTGCAAATACACATACAATATCCATTGCGACGAACACAACAATGAGCACTTCAGAGGACACTACAACTAACGACACTAAGATAGAACAACCAGTGGTAAAAAACACAACTGCACGTGTGCTGCCCTGGGACAAGACCGACCACACTATAGGAATCAAGAGTTTCACCGGGTACGAAGTGAAATTGAATGGCTGGGTGAGACATGACGTGCTCGAGCAACGTCAGGGAGCCAATGCGAACCCTATTGCCGCTGCTGCTGATACACCCACCACCACCGAGAGTAAATAGGTTCTATAATTAGCACGCACGCGTTAAGTGCTCTATATATTTAACCCATATTTTCCGCATCGAGTAATTTCTATCGCCAGTTTCCCCTTCGGGAAATAAATTCAGCACAATTTTTTGATTCTCGAGAAATTGCAAATGCTGCTGGGTTTTAGCAAGAATGTTGCAAGAGTATATATATTTAGGCGATGGATGCCGATCATTGTAAATTTGTTACTTTCAATAGTTACTTCTTTTCTTTCTTCCACAAATTCAAGATCAATACACTTCATTTATGTTTTTATCTAAATTGCTAGCTGTGGGTGCTTTGATCACTCAAGTAGTCACAGGTGTGGCTGTTCCTAAACCTAAAAACCTACAAAATTTACAATTTTTACATGAGAAGAACGCCAAAAGGTACTACGACTATGACTCCAACGGGTTAGGTGCTCCGATTCGTGGTGTCAATATTGGTGGGTGGTTAGTGTTAGAACCTTATATCACTCCATCCTTATTTGAATCATTCCGTACAAACGATTACAACGATGATGGGATCCCCGTTGATGAGTACCATTTCTGCCAACAGCTAGGTTACGACAAGGCACAGGAGGCTTTGGTTAACCACTGGAACACATTTTACACAGAAAACGATTTTGCTCAAATTGCATCCATGGGGTTCAATTTAGTGAGAATTCCAATCGGGTATTGGGCTTTCAACACTTTAGAATATGATCCATACGTTACTGGGTTACAAGAAGGATATTTGGATCAAGCCATTCAATGGGCCGCCAATAATGGATTAAAAGTCTGGGTTGACTTACACGGTGCTGCTGGTTCTCAAAATGGGTTCGATAACTCAGGTTTAAGAGATCAAATCAATTTCTTAGATGATGAAAATTTACAAACTAATATTAACACCATTCAATACTTGTTAAAGAAATATTCTGGTGACGAGTATGTTGACACTGTCATTGGTGTAGAATTATTGAATGAACCTTTAGGGCCAGCTATCGATGTTGAGAAATTGAAGGAAAGTTATTTGAGACCAGCTTATGATTACTTAAGAAATACTTTACAAAACACAAATCAAATCGTAGTCATTCACGATGCGTTTGAAGCCAATGGATTCTGGGATGATTTCTTATCTAGTGATGCCTTAGGTGTTGTCATTGATCATCATCATTATCAAGTTTTCTCACCTGATGAATTATCAAGAGATTTCAATACTCGTATTAGTGTTGCTTGTAACTGGGGTTACAGTAATACTGTTGAAGCTCATTGGACTGTCGCAGGTGAATTTTCCGGTGCTCTAACTGATTGTACTAAATGGTTAAATGGTGTTGGTGTTGGTGCTCGTTACGATGGTTCCTTCTGGAAAAACGGTCAAGGCTCCTACTGGATAGGTTCCTGTGAAGGCAATGAAGAAATTACAGCTTGGTCTGATGAAAGAAAAGAGCAAACAAGACGTTACATTGAAGCTCAATTAGATGCATTTGAAATGAGAGGTGGCTGGATTATTTGGTGTTACAAGACTGAAACTAGTATTGAATGGGGGGTTGACAGATTGGCTGCCAATGGGTTGTTCCCACAACCAATTACTGACAGACAGTACCCAGGTCAATGTTAAATAAATCATTACCAACTAATTTTAAATCATATTCACATTGACTCATATCTTCATAAAACATATAACAAAATAAAAAGAAAAAAGTACAGTTTTTAAATAAAATATATATTATTCGTTCTTATGTCAAAACATTTTTTTTACACATGAAATTATAAGTATTTGTCGATACTTCTTTTCATCATATTATGACTAGTCTAAATTGCATTTGGATTCAATATTAATCTTAAATTTAACTTTATTATTGAGACAACCACTACAGAAAATAACCTGAGTCATTAACTTCTCAACCTGAAACAATTGTTTTCATTTTCAAATATTTAATGAGTTGAAGTAGTTGTAGTAGTAGAAATGTTTTATCAAATGTTACAGTCTATAAATGTCTATGTTATATATCGAGTCTATAAAGGATGTGTTTGTTCTATAAAGGATGCATTTGTTCTATAAAGTGATGCAGGATGGATGAGGGAATATGGTTTAAAATAACAATTGAGCTAAAAGGGCAATTGGGTATGGTAAAGCTAACTTACGGGCAGCATTGGCCTGAGCGGCAACAACAGCGGCAGTGGTAGTAGCAGCAGCAGTAGCAACAGTGGTAGCAGAAGCAGTAGTAACAGTGGTAGCAACAGTGGTCTTTTCAGTGGTAGAGGTACTGGCCTTTACAGTGGTAGAGGTAGAGGTAGAGGTAGTAGCCTTCACAGTAGTAGAAGTACTGGCCTTTACAGTGGTAGAGGTAGTAGCCTTTACAGTAGTAGAAGTACTGGCCTTTACAGTAGTAGAGGTAGTGGGCTTTTCAGTAGTGGAGGTAGTAGCCTTTTCAGTGGTAGAGGTAATAGCCTTTTCAGTGGTAGAGGTAATAGCCTTTACAGTAGTAGAGGTAATAGCCTTTTCGGTGGTAGAAGTAGTAGCTTGTTCAGTGGTAGAAGTAGCAACTTGTTCAGTAGTAGAGGTAGCCTTTTCAGTAGTAGAGGTAATAGCTTGTTCAGTGGTAGAAGTAATAGCCTTTGCGGTGGTAGAAGTAGTAGCTTGTTCAATGGTAGAGGTAGTAGCTTGTTCAGTAGTAGAGGTAGTAGCTTGTTCAGTGGTGGAGGTAGTAGCTTGTTTAGTGGTAGAGGTGGTAGACTTTTCAACGGCGGCAATGGAACTGCTCTTAGCTTTTTGAGTGTCAAGAATAGATTCCTTGTAGATAACCCCGTTGCTACCAGTTGGAGCCAAAGAGATTTCACGGTTGTCTAAGTCAAAGACGACGTAGGCACTGGATAAGAAGGCGTCACCTAACAAAGCGTTACCGTCATTGGATGGCATAACACCAAAGACACAGTTGCTGTCGTCACCATTGTTGATAATCAAACTGGACAATGGGACGGCAATTTGAACACTACCGAAATCGAAGACCAAATCGTTTAGACCACCTTGGTGACCACAGTCAATGTTGTAGAAATCACCGTTGAAAGAGGCACCAACTTGGCCAGTGATAGAATCGGCGACATCTTGTGGCAAGTAGATCATAGTGGAACCGGAATCCAATAAGGCGGTCATAGAGCCAGAGACAGAGTTACCGTCGATGCTGACACCTTGCAAAGTGACATCGAATTGGTTACCGCTGACTAAAGGCAAAGTTTGCAATTCACCAGAGTATTTACTTTGGTCGACAGCACCGAATAAAACGGAACCAGAGTTACTTTGAGGATCCAAACTCAAAGCGAAAGTATTAGATGAGATAATACCATTTTCCTTTAATTGCATTGGGAAGTTGGAGTAAGCACCGGTAGATTCTAAACCTTGTAGACCTAAACCCAAGACACCAATGATGTTGCTAGCTTCAGAGGCAACAGCGAAGTTGACATTCTCCATGGAGATACCACCAATGGAGAAAGAATCTTGAGCCCAGTAACCAGAAGCACTGGTACCGTCACCGTAACGGGTGTTGAAACCATTGTTTTGGTTAGAGAAGGAACTAGAGGAACCAGCATCGAAGGTACCGAACTTTTCACACCAAGTGGAAGAGGAGCCAGAACAGGCAGAGTTTTCACTACCAAAGACCCATGTGTCGGAAGAACCAGTGTCAACTAATAAGTCGACCTTTTGTGCTGGGGTACCGATTTCGACTTCTACAGAGTAGAAAGTAGACATGTTTTCCAAAGTGATGGATTGACCGTCTCTTTTTTTTAAGTCGGAAATTTGATTATCTCTCTTAATGTTCAAATTCAAATGAGCACATTCGATAAATGAAAGAAAGGAAAGAGCGACTGATAAAGGTAAAAGCATTGTGTAATAAAGAGTGAGTGTTGTTGTGTTTGCTTGTATTAATGTTATAATGAAAAGAAGAAGAAGAACTCAGAACATCTTTCAATTGCAAGAATCTGATCCCTTTATATATTAAAGGTTTTGAATCGACGAGTTGGAAATCTAATGTTTACGAAGGACGTTTATCAGATTAAAAAGAAATCATATCGTAGTCCAGAATAGGAAACCATTAATAGCTCTAAGAAAGCCACAGCAAAAGAAGAAAAGGCAAGTTTAAAGTTTTTTAATTTAACGTGGAACTTTTGGAGGCATCACCTCCCTTGGCAGTCATAGTAGAAGAAAAGAAGACAAGTCAAAAGTGTACTAATTTAGCGTAGAACCTTTGGAGGTACACACCTCACTTGGCAGTCAGAGCAAAAGAAAAAGAGTCTGATTTAAAGTTTATTAATCTAACGTGGAACCTTTGAAGATATCACCTCACTTGGCAGCCATATCAAGAAAAGAAGACAAATCAAAAGTGTACTAATTTAGCGTAGAACTTTTGGAGGTACACATCTCACTTGGTAGCCACAACAAAAGAAAAAGAGACAGATTTAAAGTTTATTAATCTAACGTGGAACTTTTTGGAGAGAGATATCACCTCACTTGGCAGCCATAGCAAAAAAAAAGAAGGCAGGTCAAATGTGTACTAATTTAACGTAGAACTTTTGGACGTAACTACCTCATCTGGCAGGCACGGCAAAAGAAATGGAGACTGATTTAAAGTTTATTAATCTAACGTGGAACTTCTGAAGGCACCTCACCTGGCAATTCGCGATTTATTCAAAAAAAATCTCGTTGCTGCAGAAGTTTTCCCTCAGAAATTCCGTAGCGTTTCTTGAGAGATTCCGTGGGTTCCTTTCAGATCTCGCACGGTTTTCCCGTAGAAAAAAAGTAAAAAATATATATTACAGATTTCAATTTTAAGACATTTTATTTCGCGAAGGAAACGAAAAAAAAGAAATTTTTAGGTTTTAATCAAATTAGTTCCTCGATTCTATTGTTTTATTCAGGTGTGGAGGCAACTTTATTTAAACTTTCTCAGTTGAAATGTTGTTTTAATCTTCTATTTGTGTTTCAGATTGTTGAAAAATCGGAATGTTCTTAAGATAGTATGTATTATGAAGTTTTCGCTATTAAAATCCCGAAGACAATGTATGTAATATGAAATTTACGCAATTAAAATCCCGAGGAAAATGTTTATTTCTTGTTCCCTCCGGCTGCTAGTTCCATTAGTTACTTTCTTTATCTCTTCTCTGCTTCATCTCGATACAACAAAAAGTATAGATTTCGAATAATTTCGTGGACGGGATGACTCTGTTTTGTTAACCATTATTTTGATAACTGTTTACTTCCTAAAATAGTTAAATGTGAAATATAATGTCTGAGGCATAGAATTGTATTAGAGTTTCTTTTCTTTTTTTTGTCCCGCCATGTGAAATTAATACAATGAGTAGTTACAATAGGAAATATATGCACAAGTTATTTATTTCTTAGCATAGTAATTCAATGGTTTTTGAAAATAGTGATTGTATTATAGTGGGGCTTGTTGATTTAATTAATATTCATTTCGATAAACCAATAACTGGATTTTGAAACAAGTTAAAAAACCTATTCTTTGAGAGCTTGTTATTGTTTTGCCTTTGACTCTGGTAATAGATCATTCACATGTACATTCAATAACAGTTTTTGAAAAGATATTTTGCATTGAAACAGATCGTATAGGACCTTTGATTTTTGTAGTCATGATGTTATGTTTCGAGTTGCTTATTCCATCATCCTAAAGTCAGCAAGGAATGAACTTGATTCATTGTAGAGTATAAGATCACTTGAAGCTATTTAAGGGAAGATAACAATGAGTTACATATGTCATCATTGTAATTAATACGACAGTCACACGTTTGAGATTTTTGTATATTTATCTTACATATGTTAAATTATATTGCACACGCTTGTCCACACAATATGTAGATATAAGCAATGCAAAATAATAGCCAAGGTAATGGAACTGTAATTTTACACCCTACTAAGAATAATTACGTGACGATATTTCCAATGTAAGTATGCAATTAAGTTTTTTTTTTCAATACAGTAACAGTGATTGCATCTTTACCGCCCTCTACTATTCATTATAACCTGTTAAGTAACATAACAAGTACTGATAATTATCATTTTTGATGTTATCTATGATAATTTACTATGATAATGGCTGATCCTTTCTTTACGTGATTCACTCTCAAATACATTGTATTATTTATTATTTTATTTTACACGTAAACGCGCGAAAATTAAATCAAAGAGTTTATTTAATATGCCATCCAACATCATTAAACAAAGTCATCGATACACTATTAGATAGATATGAGTACGTTGACAATCGATCTAACGTTGAACGATTCAGATACGGAGAATGAGGTTTACCATTCATTTTCTGATGATGAGAAGTCCGTCTCTGCTCAACTGACACCTTCCCCGTCAGAGAAGCAAGTGGAAACTGAGAAACCACAACAGCTCATACGAGAGGATGAACAACCTAATCCAGCTTTGAGTTTCAAAAGTCGAAGCACTAGAGATAAATTAGATAATTTGAAAATACTACAACGCGTGGCTTTACGAACAAACAATATTGATAGACCATTAGTCAATTCATTCATAGAATGTTCAAAATTGAACAGTGATACCGAAGAAAGGTTTGATAACTCTACTAATTCAGATACGGAAAGCAGCAGTTTAAGTGAGATTGATGATTCTGTCGCAGATGAAGAACCAGTTGACATCAACGGAACATCCCCAACTTCAACTCCACCTATAATAGACTCTAGTAAAATGTCTACAGAGAGTACACCAATATTACGTAAATTTAAGAAATTATCTGATTCTTCAATAGATCGGACTGTAAATGAAAACATAGAAGGTAGTCGGAATAACGTACCAAATTCTCATATACCGACAACAAATCAATCAAATGACAAACTGGAAATTAGTAATAAAAAAGATATAGACAGCATCACTGGTGAAGAATTCAATAATTCAAATAAAGAGACAGTGGGAAAACCTTTTAAGATGTCAGATGATATGAAACAATTTATTATTGAACAAACAACTGAAGTACCGAATATTCCAACACAAGAGACTGAAGAAAAAATCCTAGAACCATTAAACAAGATAGATAAAGATCCAACGAAAACAATAACAAACTTACCCAATAACACTGAAATGGAAATTCCTGATAATATTTCCAATAGTCCTCCTCTAAGTATACGACCTGAAGATAACGAACGTTTAATTGAAAATAAAGAATCTCTAAATATACCTCTCTTCTTTGGTGTTAAAAATGAAACGAATGCACCAATAAAAGAATATAAAAAGAAGGAAGAACCAATAAATATACCTCTTTCTTTTGGTGTGAAAAATGAAGCCAATTCGTTAACCAACGAGGAGGAACATATTAGTATACCACTCACTAGAGGAATTGATAAAGATACTATTATACCCAGCACACCGAAAAAGGAACAAACAGAACAGTCTAAAATACCTGAACTCGATTTAACATCATCAAAATTATCAATACCGTTATCTAGAGGTGACTCCAATACTAGACATGACACATTTATAATCGATAGTGACTCAGATGACCTTATCATAGAGAGAGGTAGCTCACCACTAATTATCGAAGATAATGAAGGTTTAGAAGATGAATCACCACCTGAAATTGTTGAAGCTAATCACAAGAGGAAACATAGTGATTTGAAAGAAGACGATAATGAGGGTGAAAAACCTGCATTGAAGAAACAAGACGTCACACATATTCAAGAAATGATGCCTAATCGTTCCATTCAAAATGATGATCAAATTATTATTTTATCAGATTCTGAAGATGAGAGTGAAGAAAAACAAAATAATCCTTCAAATACATTAAATAAAGAAAAATTTGACAATCTGGTCAAAGAAGCTCATGAAAATTTCCAAAAAGTTGAACATGAATTTTTAGAGAAAGAAAAAGAATTGAGAAGGACTTTAAATACACAAGAATCAAGTAAACTTATCTTACAAAAAAAATTAAAGAAAAGGGAACAAGATTTAAAAGACGCTCGTGCGAAATGGCAATTATTCCAAAGAATGCACTCTAGTGATAGACCTCTAAGTAGTACACAAAAGATTTTGGCAGAAGAAGCCGCTACTAATGTAAGTAGAGCTGAAAATAAGAGAGATGAAACTAAAATCAAATTGGAATCTTTTAAGGCAAAATCCAATATCACTGAAGGGAAACTAGGAATATTGATAAGAGAGAAGAATGAAGTTTTAACCAAAGCTAAGAATGACTTGATTATGGCTAAGAGAAGTAAAGAGACCACACAAGTAATTGAACAAAGACGGAAACTTTTACGAGAGCAAGAAGCATTACGTGGTATGCTTGCTCATGGTTCGTTGACACAATCTGCATATCATGATCTAAATAATAAAATTCAACAACAGTTGAATAATTTAGATGTCAATAATACTAAACATGAAATCCAAGATCCAAATGTTATTCCTGAAATTGAATTAGAATCTGATCGTATTGAAAAATTATTTGTGAACTCTATTAAAACCGCTAAGGCATTGATCGATGCAAATACTACTCGTACGGCATTAACCAAAAAAATGTTATTATCTCATTTAGATAACTTACAAGTCTTCCATAAACAATTTTTAAACGCCTTCCCATCATCAACAAGTAGACTTTTGACAACGAGAGACTCAGCTGAGCTTTTATTTACCAATGGTGTGAAAATGCCAGTTGTATTTGAAATATTAGAGGATTTTGGTGTTGAGTATAAGAATCCGGACATCCTTAAACCGAGTAGAAGAGACGAATATTTTAAAAGTATAGAATTTGCCAAACAACTTGTCCTTCAATCCAACCGTGATTCGAAAAATAAAGAACTGATTATTGATTTATTAAATCGTGTACTTCATGTGAGAAGTCAAGTGGATTTAGGTAGACCACCTGTATTAGATCAAGTGTATAGAACAGGTGCCGATGTTATTACTTTAATTAACCAAGGTTTGAAAATGCAAAAAGTTTATGACATTTTAAAATCTTATAGGGTCCCCACTACAGAAGATCAATTGAGAAAATTTTATGAACGTTATTTGAAGAATTCAAACAATGTTTTTGAATCTTATCCTAATGGTATGCAAAATCGTTGGGATATTAACGGTAGTAGTGCTCTTACGAGACGTGATATCAATCCAATGGAACATAATGATAGTGAATTTAATTCAAACAGAATGGCTAATATTCATGATGCTGATGATCAAAATCAAATTCGTGAATTATTAAATAGTGTTAAACAATCTGAAAATGCCACTGAAGGTGAAATGATGACCCCTGAAGATATGACTGTGAATTTATTACAACATCAAAAAGTTGGGTTGAAATGGTTAATGGATGTGGAAGAATCTAATAAGAAAGGTGGTTTGTTAGCTGATGATATGGGGTTGGGGAAAACTGTTCAAGGGATAGCTTTAATGTTAGCTAATAGATCAACTGATAGAAAAGTTAAGACCAATTTAATTGTTGCGCCGGTCGCAGTGTTACGTGTTTGGGCAGGTGAAATTAAGACTAAGATTAAAGAGAAGGCAGGTTTTTCCACTTTAATCTTTGGATCATCTAGTGGTAAAGTTAAATCATGGGCAGAATTAGCTAGACATGATGTTGTATTAATTTCATATCAAACCTTGGCTAATGAATTGAAAAGACATTGGCCCGAAAAATTGAGTACTGATAGGAAACATTTACCAGCTATCCCCAATATAGAATCAATGAATTCATTAAAGAGACAACAAGAATATTATTCACCATTTTTCACCAACAAATCAGAATTTTATAGAATTATCCTGGATGAAGGTCAAAATATTAAGAATAAAAACACTCAAGCCGCTAGAGCTTGTTGTACTTTAAAGAGTACTTATAGATGGATTCTTTCTGGTACTCCGATTCAAAACAATATGAGTGAATTATATTCCTTAATTAGATTTTTAAGAATTTCTCCCTACCATAAGGAACAAAGGTTTAAGATGGATATTAGTAATGCATTTTCTAATAATAAGAAAGTATCATATGATCAAGAGGATAGAAAGAAAGCTATTAGGAAAGTACAAATTTTGTTGAAAGCTATTATGTTAAGAAGAACCAAGAATGATAAGATTGATGGTAAACCTATCCTAGAGTTACCACCAAAGACCGTGGAAGTGGATGAATCCTCATTGGAAGGTGAAGAATTAGAATTTTATATGGCATTAGAATCTAAGAATAAGAAATTAGTGGAAAAATTAATGAAACGTAAAGTTCGTGGTAATTATTCTAGTATGTTGACATTATTATTGAGATTAAGACAAGCATGTTGTCATTCTGAATTAGTAGTTATTGGTGAAAAGAAAAGTGAAACGACTAGAGTGGCTAATGGTAAATCATTTGAATCATGGTTTGCTTTGTATAAGAAGATCAAGAGCATGAACCGACAATGCTTTGATGTAGTGAACAATTCTTTGGATTCTATGGTTTGCTTTTGGTGTTATGAACAATTGGAATTGGAGGACACATGTGTCTTAACTGGTTGTGGTCATTTATTATGTGAAGCTTGTGTAGCTCCGTACGTCGAGGAGAGATCGAATTTACCTAATGCTAAAGCTGGCCCCAATGGTGAATTATATGTTCCTTGTAAAGAATGTAATCAATTGACTTGTGAGAGGGATATTGTTATGTATCGTCTTTATGATCAAGTGATTAATCAAAATTTCACTAGAGATGATTTACAAGAAGAATATCGTAATGAAATGGCCAAGCAGAGAGCAAATCGTTCCACTGGTGGGTATAAAGTCAATTTTGATAATTTGAAACCTTCGACAAAGATGATTCAATGTATGGATGTCATTAAACGTGTTTTCGCTGCGTCAGACACTGAAAAGATAATTATCTTTTCACAATTCACATCATTTTTCGAATTATTTGAACATTTCTTGAAAAAATTATTGAATGTGTCATTTTTGAAATACACTGGGTCTATGAATGCAGATCAACGTTCTGAAGTGATTAATAAATTTTATCGTGATACACAATCACGTATCTTGTTGATCTCTATGAAAGCTGGTAATTCCGGGTTAACATTGACTTGCGCGAACCATGTAATCATTGTGGACCCCTTTTGGAATCCGTATGTGGAGGAACAAGCTCAGGATCGTTGTTATAGAATTAGTCAAACGAGGGAAGTCTTTGTTCATCGTCTTTTCATTAAGAATTCCGTGGAGGATAGAATCTCTGAATTACAAAAGAGGAAGAAAGAAATGGTGGACGCCGCCATGGATTCGGGGAAGATTAAAGAGATTAATAGTCTTGGTGCACGTGAAATTGGGTTCTTGTTTGGATTAAATAATTTATGAATATATGTATGTATTTATTGTGATAATTTTTCGTTTAATTTTTGTACTTTAGTGAGTATACCATCGTAAGGGTCTAGCAAATTGCACAATTGGTTGAGTTGAGGGGGAGGTGCGGGCTCGGACAATTGTGGGTGCGACAATTCGTTCAATTGATTGTTCAACGTTAGCAAATCGTTCAATTTGGCATTCTCATCTTTCGCCTGGAACCAATCGTTATCGTCCATCACTTGTTGTCTTTGTGATCTCAATTCAATTAATTCCAAGTTCAATTTTGCCCTTCTACGAGTTAACCTGTTTAATTGATTGTACAAAGTGTTATTAGCAATGTTAATATCGGCAATGTCACGTAAATCTCTTTGAACGTTTTGGCATAGCTTGGCAAAAATGTCTGCATCCAATTGATACATTAACGATTGCAAAGGTGTTGTGTTTGGTTGTGATGCATCACGTGATGCTTTGTTAATCAGATTGTCTTGTAACAAGTGAGTAATCACATCGTCAATGATCTTGATCGAGGTCATTGACACTTGTGAGACGGGCAAATGTTTAGGGTCGGTGGTGTTGAAGTCGAAAGTGGGCAGTGGCGGGGCGGGAACGTTTACCCGAGTGTCAAACTGGTACTGCTCTTCCTCCTCATCCCCATCGGGCAACAACCACCCCCCCTCGTCTTCCACCCTCTTCAGGGGCGTCCTCACCACCAGCACGTGGTCCTCGTCCACCGTCCTGCGCAGGTTGGACCCGCGCTGCCTGTACAACTGCTTCGTGTGTCTGTCCATACTGTCTTGGTACTAATGACAGTATAGTATAAGATCCAAACATCAAAAATGTAAACAAATAAAAAAAAGAAATTCACGTACTTTTCAAACCCTAAAACCAGTTAGGGCACAGGAAATAACTGATCGAACCCTAACAATTACGTTTAGGGCTAAAGTCCTTAATAGTGGCAGCCCTAGGCCAACCCTAGTCCCCGAAAAAATTCCCCATTTCGCCAACCCTAAAAAAACTTTCTTACACCGTTAAATTTCCATCACATAAAATGACATTAAATCGTGTATACAGTGATTACAACAGTGGAAAATCAAGTTATGCCTTATTCACCACTATCACCATAACAAAGCAAACAAAACAATATGAGCACGATGATGGATCGGTACAACAGCAGCAGCGGCAGCGAGAGCGGGTCCTCGCCCAGGTCCATACCCCTACCGCCCAGTTTCACAGTGGAGAACTCCAGTGAACCTCCAAGGACCCTTTGGATGGGCGATTTGGATCCCGTCTTTGACGAAGCCACGATACAACAGATTTGGTTACAATTGGGGTTGAGAGTGTTGGTGAAATTGATCAGGGCAAAGAAGAACATACTGGTCCCCTGTTCAGAGACTCACGCCAATGAGGATAAGATTAATATTAATGGTGTGTCCTTTATAGATCCAGTGACCACACAACTGCATCATGCGGGTTACTGTTTTGTAGAGTTTGCCTCACAGGAGGATGCACTGTTTGGTCTGTCATTGAACAGTGCACCTGTGCCCAATTTCGTGTCCACGACAACGGGACACGCAACAAACCCCACGGGGCAAAGAACGTTCAGATTGAATTGGGCCTCCGGTGCTACGTTGAAGAGTATAATCCCCATGACACCAGAGTACTCGCTGTTTGTCGGGGATTTGTCACCTCTGGCTACGGAGGCAGATCTGTTGACGTTATTCCAACAAAGGTACTTGTCAGTGAAAACTGTCAGGGTGATGACAGACCCAATAACGGGTGCCTCTCGTTGCTTTGGGTTTATAAGGTTTGGTGACGAAAGTGAGAGGACTCGTGCAGTGCAAGAGATGAATGGTGTTTGGTGCCAGGGGAGAGCCCTACGTGTTGCGCTGGCCACACCAAGAAATAATAAATTGAATATGCCCCAGGCACCTGTACGACCTGTAGCGTTACCACCTTTACCACAACATATAAGCACATCAATGGATAACACCACTGTGTTTATTGGTGGACTTGCATCACATATTAGTGAATTACAATTACAATCATTATTCGTACCATTTGGTCATGTCCTCTCTGTAAAGATCCCACCGGGTAAAAACTGTGGGTTTGTTAAATTTGAAAACAGAATCGATGCAGAAGCGGCGATTCAAGGTTTACAAGGGTTTAACGTGGGGGGCTCTGCAATAAGATTGTCATGGGGGAGAGGCAACACCACCACCGCAACCACACCAACTTATACGAACTTCCCCACAGATCACAACAGGTTTTCATTGTTTCAACCACAAAATAACGATTTTTCTCTTTCACCAAATTTATCATTGTATCAGGACTCACATTCACATATTTTTCACTATTAAGTAATTTTACATAAGTTTATAATAATATTAAATTTTTCATCACTTTAAACAGGACAAATGGTCAAATCATTACAATTAGCACATCAATTGCAGGGGAAGAACGTTTTGCTGGTCGGGGCAGGTGATGTGGCCGCTACGAGAATTGCCAAATTGTTACCCACAGGTTGTCAATTGACCGTTGTGGCACCCGAGTGGAAATGTCGTGGCGTGGCACCGGGACAAGTACACAGGTTTGTGCAAGAAGAGTATTCCACTGACCACTTGTCATTGGAACACGATTGGTCGTTGATCCTGACGTGTATACCAAACCACGTCGTATCGAAACAAGTTTACCACGAGAGTAAAACCAAGTTTGGTCCGTGTCAAATGGTTAACGTTGCTGATGTGCCCACTCTGTGTGATTTCCATTTTGGTGCTAACTTGGATTTGGCACAGGGGAAATTGCAAGTGTTGGTCAATTCCAATGGGTTGTCACCACGGTTTACCGCATTGGTCAGAAATGAAATTGATCAATTGTTTGATGGGATGGATTTGGATACTGCGATTACGAAATTGGGTCAATTGAGGGGGGCAGTGAGGGAATTGGCCCCCGGGGACGTTGCCTCTGGTGATGTCAAGTACAGAATGGCTTGGGTGAAACAATTAACAGATGCATTTGGTGTGAAACATTGTCACAAATTGAATGTGCAACAGTGTCTGCAATTGTTTCAAGAAATGTACGCGACTCGTTCATTGCGGTTCCCAGACACACAGACACTATGGCAGAGATGCTTAGAACAGTAATACCACTCTGTATTACCTTTATAAACATCCCGTTGCCATGGGGATGCCGTTACCATGGCAACCGCCGGGTAACCCCTTTTTCAATTTGCCCAAAAATGCTCCCCGTTTTTTATGGTACGTTTTATTTCTTTCACTTTATATAACTCTACAACAATACAACAAGAACAAACACAATATAAAACATGGACAACTTACAAGCGGTGGAGATGACTAAAGCTGCCTCGCAGACTTTGCACGAGGCAGTGCACGACCCGGTGTGGCAGAGCGTGCAATTGCAAACACTGATCGAACCCACAAAATTGATATTTATCCCTGGGTCTGCATCTGTGGAAGAGGCATTCAACACTTTGGTGAAGAACCATTTGAATTCTATCCCCGTGGAAGCTGTGCCGGGAGATATGGACTGTTTGACTTTTGATTACAATGATTTGAATTCGTATTTGTTGCTTGTCTTGAACAAGATTACAGTAAACAACAAGCAAATCACTGAAGATTGTCAAAATGGTAAACCTGTCCCCGTGGGGGAAATTGTTAAATTGACACCGAAGAACCCCTTCTATAAATTACCTGAAACGGAGACTTTGACCACGGTAATGAAAATCTTAGGTTCTGGTGTACATCGTGTCGCCATTACCAACAGTGAAATGACTTTTGTGAAAGGTATATTATCACAACGTCGTTTAATTAAGTTCCTTTGGAATAATGCTAAATTATTTACATCTTTGGAATCTCTGTATAGTTACTCTTTGCAAGATTTACAAGTCGGTGTATTGAATTCACAATATAAACCAACATCAAGACAATCTCGTGTGATTCACATTCATGGTGAAGAACCATTGATTATGGCTTTGTACAAGATGCATAATGACAGAATCTCTTCGATTGCCGTAGTGGATAATCAATACAATTTATTAGGGAACATCTCTGTAGCAGATGTGAAACATGTCACTAGAACTTCACAATACCCTCTATTGCACAAGACTTGTCGTCATTTCATTTCTGTGATCTTAAATTCACGTGGGTTGGAAACCGGTAAGGATTCATTCCCAGTGTTCCACGTGTACCCAACTTCGTCTTTGGGCAGAACTTTAGCTAAATTAGTAGCCACTAAATCACATAGATTATGGATTGTACAACCTCCTGAGGCCGCTACGGCACCCATGATGAGTGCACAATCTACAGGTAATTCATTCAAAGATGGTGATAACGCATCTATTCATTCATCACCCTCTTCAACCACTTCATCACCAAATTTGTTTGAGAAGGAATACCGTTCAGGTAAATTGATTGGTGTGGTGTCATTAACTGATATTATCAGTTTGTTCGTAAGATTGACCACTGATTATAAAGAAGTTGATCCACGTACAGCAAGAAGACAAAGAGGTAGTATTGTATAATTTTTTGTATATTTTGTATATTTTTAATGAATTTTTATTTGAAAAACATTGCTTATTATAACAACAACAAGAAAGATCAACAAAACCAATGAATCAAGAAGTTATAGTCATAGAAGATGACGTGGAACCCAAGAGTGTGACCATAGAGTCTACACCTACTGTGGCTACACCCAAGGATCAATCCCCCAGTATAGATTCTGCTAAGAAGGCAATGTCAATTGCTGAACAATTGGCCAAAAATAGAACTTTCCCCAGTCCACCACCTTTGAAAGAATCTGTGGTGATAGTAGAGCCCACTCATAAACAAAATAAATTACAAATAACTTCGTTGTTATCTTCGGGGACTACATCCAGTGGTTCTGACACTACGCATACACCTTTGGTAATATTACCTGCTCAAAATAATGATGGAACCATTAAAGAGAGTAAACTCATAGACTCGAACGTTCTTATTGCCAATACCACATCACATACCACTGTACCATTGCCACCTAAATTGGACACACCACCTAAACTGACATCACCAGCTTCATTGAAACCATTACAATTTAAATCGTTAATACCGTTGAAAAGAACTGGAAGTAATGTGGCAAAGAAGGAGGAAGGTACTAATATATCTATACCTAAATTGAAGAAAGTTAAATCTAGTATGACAGATTCACCAAAAAAGAGTGGTACTGATTCCAAACCTAAGAAATCAAATACGAATACAGCAAAGAAAACAAATTCTACCACGACCAAGACCACTACCACAACTAAGAAACCTGCAAATTCCACATCTACGGCGAAGAAACAAGTAAATACCACCAATACCACAAAGAAACCGGCAAGTGCATCCAAATCAACTACCACAAAGGCATCTGTAACGAAAACAACAACCACCACACCAACTGCACCAGCAACACCGGCAGCACCTGTGGCCAAATTAGTACCACCATCTGTAAATCCAATACCACCTTCCTTAGTGGAAACACCAAAGGAGGAAGAAAGCATAATTTTAAATATACCATTATATCCATCCACCACTAACGAATATTTAGATGAAAATGGTACAGTAGTGTTCAATGTGTTTAAATTGACTAATCAAGATAAACAAGCAATGTCCCTAGAGGCACAACAACTCTTGAAAAGGAAACAATTCACTAATGTACGAGATCATGAAAAACCAGAAGACGTAGAAGGTGGTGTCATTAATTTAGAAGAAGATGATGACGATGATGATGATGAAGAGGAGGAAACCACAGAGGAACCAAAGAAAAAATCTCATCCAATGAAGGGGAAAGCTTTAATTGGTAAATACGATTTTGAAGATCCCTTCATTGATGATTCTGAAATGCTTTGGGAAGAACAACGTGCATCCACTAAAGATGGATTTTTCGTTTATTTTGGACCTTTGATAGGTAAAGGGCAAACAGCCACTATTGAAAAGGCTACAAAGAGTCGTAGTTTTAAAAAATGATATGTAATAATAATATATATTTATTCTAATTGTTTCAATTTACTTCTAATTGCATCATCTTGTATTGGTTTTATTCTATATTTGATTGTAGTCAAATATTCTTTATTCCAATGACTCTTTAAAGAGATGAAAAAATCTAAATAGTATGAAACAAGTTTAATCACTTCTTCGTCCTTAGAAGTAATTGCCGCATCAATAGTGGATAATGCCAATTGATGAAGTCTGTCCATTCTTTCGTCAGTAAATTCAATGAAATGATCCTTCTTTGCATTTTTCTCTTTAATCTTTAAATCTGAAAGTTTCTCACTCAAATCATTAACTTCTTGTGTGGAAGCCAAAGAATTTAAGAAAATACCTTGTAATATACCCAAGACATATGTTCTACCATTAGCATGAGGGAATGATTGTAATGTGTCATAAATGAAATCAAACGCTATCGATTCAGGTGATAAACAGATCATACGCGTCAATAATGTAAACCCAATTGATCTAGATTCTTTATTCTTATGATCACACATTCTTAACAATAAACATTCTAAAAATGCATTTAATACAAATGATGGAATCTTTGCCAAGTTCTCCTTCACATCTTCAGTGGAATGAGAAGTTATATGTAACCAAATGAAATAACGACATGCACCTTCCACTGATAAATTTTCATTCACTTTAGATAAGATGGCAGGTGTGGCAAATCTTAAATATAAATAGATCGCATCTTCTATGGTCATCTCTGGGTATAAATGTAGATCATCTACCAAATAGTAAATACTAGCCAAATTTACAACACCATTGGCGTTTAAATGTACAGATCTATCTTGAGTGATTTTTTGTAATTGGTAAGCCAACGATAGTTTTAATATGGCACGACTAATCAATTTTTTGGCCTCCATTGTGGGTACTTCATCCTCCTTGGGTAAAGCCTGGTAAATACGTTTGGATTCTTTAATACAATTAATCAATTCATCTTTCAAATCAATGTCAAAGGATAATGCCAAATCATAAAGTCTATATTTCATATCCATGAAATATTCATAAAATTCTGAATTTGGTATTGGTTTCTTACTCAACTGATAGAAAAGTTTCACTTCACTTCTGTCGTTAGTAGCTTTTAACCCGTCACCGACAGCTGTGGTGATTAATCTTCTCAACATTTTGACTTGGAACCCCATTTCTTCTTCAACAATTTCTTCTAATTTATCATCAGATAAAGTTTCACCATTCTTTAATAAAATTTCCTTAGGAGGTGGTGTTGGTTCATAATTCCTACAAAACAAGTACACACGACGTAACATTACTGTAGGGTCATGTAACATACCTGTATTGGTTATGATTAATTTTTCAAAAGCTGACACAGCCATACCAAGGTATCTGGAAGGGTACAATGAATTAATTCTTTTCAAACTGTTATTAATCAATTCAAAAAGAATATGGACTTTCAAACCAAGAAAGAAATCACCAGGGGATCTGGTTAAATATACTTCATCAATGTCATCTTTGGGAGTTTCATCATCATCTTTCTTCTCCGCTTCATTAGCTTTCCTTCCATCAGGCAAATCTTTCGTTGCTAAAATATATCTCTTAATTTCATCCTCAGCGGAAAGATTACCTAACAGTTCAGTGGCTGTCAATAACAATTCTTTAGGTTCACCATGAGTGGTGATAATGGTAAGACACCTCATAATCACAGGGACAATAGGGTTCCTTCTCAACGTTCTGTTAATTTCTAGATTTGGAGCCACTAAGAACTTCATCAATTGATTGGGCAAATCCCAACTAATCTTAGGAACCACTTCGGTATGTTCTTCCATTTGGTCAGCCAACACTGTCAAGAATTTTTCCATATTATTCAGGGTCCCAGCTGTGTTTAATTGTTCGACAAACATTTCAATTAAAGTCATCAAAGACACAGGGTCCTCGACACCTTGGGTAAATGCCTCTATTAGATCTTCGCGCATCTCCTTTACATCCATCTTTGTCTGTATTGTTAGTTTGTTATTCAACGGTGATTAAAAGTGGTAATTAAAGTGGTTAAATAAACTTTTCACTATTGAAAAATATCAACCCGATATATGTAATAGAAATCATCCAAAATATTTAAAACTTAAAAGATAGACATACAAATGAGTCGATTATTAATCGAGAGTGAGAGTGACACTGACAATGATGATTCACTGTCATCAAGTTTGACCCCCGGGGTGGTTAATGATCAAATTCCCTATCAAAATTATGGTGTGCAAACCAAATTAGAAGACTACACCAAGAAATTATCACAATTAGGACTGGGATTCGAGAGTGATACCAGTAGTGTGCAATCGAGCCACTCGAGAAGACCAGAGTTGAAAGTTATGCCCTCAGATGCAACGAAAGTGAAAATACAAATTAAATTTCAACCCATTGGATCCATTGCAGCTATACGGCCAAGCACTTGTAAGATTAGTTTCCAACAACCTTTCTCCATGGTCAAGATGTTCTTGGAAAAACGGTTGCAAGTGAAGAATGTGTTTTGTTATGTGAATAATTCGTTTGCTCCATCACCACAACAAAGGGTCGGAGATTTATGGTCACAATTTGAAGTTAACGGTGAATTACTAGTCAGTTACTGCGGGACAGTAGCATTTGGTTAAATAAGAAAGCCAGTCTATAATATATCATAGTTTTGTGCATTATACAATTTTATATATTTCTTTTACCTAAAAATTAAAGTTGACAAAATATTATTAGTTCTTGACGTCTTCCAAGACGACAATTAAGTCAGAAGCATCAACGTTTTCACCACCTTCAATCAAGACTTCCTTAACTTGACCATCTTGTTGAGCAGAGATGACCATTTCCATTTTCATGGCACTCAAGACAGCAACAGCTTCACCCTTCTTGACCAAAGAACCCTTGTGGACTTTAACTTCCACAATGACACCGGCCATTGGAGCACCAATTTGGTATGGGTCATGAGCATCAGCCTTTGGCTTGGCAACAGTTTCGACCTTTTGGGATCTGTCGACAGTACGAATCTTTCTGGTTTCACCATTCAATTCGAAGTAGACTTCTCTCACACCGGCTTCCTTGTCTAAGTCACCAATAGCTTGTAATTTGATAATCAAAGTCTTACCTTGTTCAATGGTAATTTCAATTTCTTCACCAACAACAGCTGGAGCCAAGAAGTTCTTGGTTGGTAACACGGATAAATCACCGTATTTTTCCTTGATCTTTTGGAAATCTTCATACACGGTTGGGTACATGTTATAAGATGCAACATCACATTCGTCCACATCACCGAATCTAGATTGTAAATCTTCACGGATAGCGTTCAAATCGAATGGAGCTAATTCCAAACCTGGACGACCAGTCAACTTTCTTCTCTTGTTTCTTAAGATATCGGATCTTAATGGTTCTGGGAAACCACCGTATGGTTGACCAATTAAACCTTCGAAGAAATCCATAATGGAATCTGGGAAATCTAAAGTGTTAGCCAATCTCTTGATGTCATCAGCAGTTAATTTGTTGGTAACCATGAATTGAGCCAAATCACCAACAACCTTGGAAGTTGGAGTAACCTTAACAATATCACCTAACAAGTAGTTAGCTTCTCTGTAAGCTCTCTTGGTTTCAGCCCATTGTTCACCTAAACCTAATTGTTGAGCTTGGAATAACAAGTTAGTCAATTGACCACCTGGAATTTCATGTTGGTAAACTTCTGGATCTGGACCCTTCAAGTCAGCACCGAAACAAGAGTATAATAATCTCATTTCAGCCCAGTAAGCGTCCAATTCACGAACGTGTCTTTCATTGACGTTAGTGTCAACCAACCCGTCCAAAGAGGCCAATAAAGCGTTAACAGAAGCTTGAGAGGTCAAACCAGACATGGAGTTGATAGCAACATCCACAACATCAGCACCAGCTAAGGCACAAGCAGCGTTGGAGGCGACAGCTGTACCAGCAGAGTCATGGGTATGGACATGGATCGGTAGATCTGGGTATTTAGCTCTCAAAGAACCAATCAATAATTTAGCAGCAGCTGGTTTCAAAGTACCGGCCATATCTTTAATACCTAAGAAGTGAGTACCCATGGCAACAATCTTGTCAGTGATATCCAAATAGTAATCCAAGTTGTATTTCTTACCTGGTTGTAACATATCACCGGAGTAACAAATAGTAGCTTCGACCACACCACCAGCTTTCTTGACAGCATCGACACCGACCTTCAATTGATCTAAATCGTTTAAAGCGTCAAAGACTCTAAAGATGTCAACACCGTTGTCCTTAGCTTGCTTAACGAAATGATCAATAGCGTTATCTGGTAAAGAAGAGTAAGCCACACCGTTAGCACCACGTAATAACATTTGGAATGGAATATTTGGTACTAATTTTCTCAATTTTCTTAATCTTTCCCATGGATCTTCATGTAAAAATCTCATAGCGACATCGAAAGTGGCACCACCCCAACATTCCAAAGCGAAGGCACCAGCCCAAGCGTGAGCAGTAGTTGGAGCAATAGCAGCGAAATCGTAAGTTCTCACTCTAGTGGCCAATAAGGATTGATGAGCATCTCTCCAAGTGGTATCCATTAACAAAGTACCATTGAATTTTCTAACTTGTTTGGCAAATTCTTCTGGACCTTGTTCCAATAACACTTTTCTCCAACCAGCAGGTGGTTCCAATTTGTTGACGTTAATAATGTCACCAGCATTGTTGTGTAAGTGTGGGATATCTGGGTTCTTGTTTAATCTTGGTAAACCAACTTGACCCTTAATGGTGGAACCGTTAACGGCTAAATCAGCTAAGTAGTGTAACAATTTTTGAGCTCTGTTCTTAGAGTGAACCATTTGGAATAATTGTGGAGTGTCATCAATGAAAGTAGTCCAATAACTACCATCAATGAAAACTGGGTGCATCAATAAAGTTAACATGAATGGGATATTAGTCTTAACACCTCTAATTCTGAATTCAATTAAAGCACGAATCATCTTACGTCTGACAATTTCATAAGTGGAACCTGAACAAGAACATTTAACCAACATGGAATCGTAATGTGGAGAAATGACAGCACCGGCATAAGCGTTACCACCATCTAATCTGACACCATTACCACCGGCAGATCTGTAAACTTCCAATCTACCTGTATCAGGTTGGAAATTCTTGGAAGGATCTTCAGTGGTGATACGACATTGAATGGCAAACCCACGAGTAGTGATCTTATCTTGTAATAAACCTAATTGTTCCAAAGAGGCACCAGCAGCAATTTGAATTTGAGCTGCAACGATATCAATACCAGTAATTTCTTCAGTGATAGTATGCTCGACTTGAATTCTTGGGTTAATTTCAATGAAATAATGTCTATCTTGATCATCGACCAAGAATTCACAAGTACCAGCATTTTCGTAACCAGCGGTCTTACCTAATTTAACAGCATCAGTTAAGATAGCGTCTCTGACGTGTCTTGGTAAATTCATAGCAGGAGCCACTTCGACGACCTTTTGATGTCTTCTTTGCACGGAACAATCTCTTTCGAAAAGATGAACCACGTTACCATATTTATCAGCTAACAATTGCACTTCAATATGTTTTGGTTTGTTTAAGAATCTTTCGACAAAACAAGTACCGTTACCGAAGGCAGTGATAGCTTCGGATCTAGCACGGTTGAAAGCGTCACCGATATCTTCACCTTCACGGACGACTCTCATACCTCTACCACCACCACCGTAGGCAGCCTTGATGATAACAGGGTAACCGTACTCGGCGACGAAGGCTTCAGCTTCCTCGACAGTTTCAATTGGACCGGGGGTACCTGGCACGACTGGCACATTAGCCTTACCGGCTAAGTCTCTAGCGGCCACTTTGTCACCGACAGCGTCAATGACAGAAGCTGGTGGACCAATCCAAGTGATACCGGCTTTGGCCACTTTATCAGCAAATTCGGAATTTTCCGAAAGGAACCCGTAACCAGGATGAATAAAATCGACGTTATGTTCCTTGGCAATAGAGATAATCTCGTCGATAGCCAAGTAGGCACCGACCGGGGTGTACTCCTTTGGTTGCCCAATGACGTAGGACTCGTCGGCTTTCAATCTGTGAGTGGCCAATCTGTCCTCGTGGGAGTAAATGGCCACGGTTTGCATGGACAATTCGTGCGCAGTTCTGAAGATTCTGATAGGGATTTCACCTCTGTTGGCCACAAGGACCTTGTTCTTCTCGCCCAGCAGGACGTTGTCGTCTCTGATACCGGACAGTTTCTTACCTGAAGACATTGATCTGGTTGTATTTCACGGGAGAGAATTGAGAAGTTTGACGTTGTTTTCTTCAAGGATCATCTCTTTATATTCACTGTAATTTACACAGTAAAATTCCGCTCGATGCCGAAAAAGTGAAAAAAAAGAGTCATGCATTTCAGGGCGCGGGTAACACCGAAGGTGAATCATGACTTCTATATAACGATTACGTATGTTCTTGTATCTAGGAGCACCTCCAGCTGCTGATGGGCAGTCTCTGTAGGGCCAATGCTTGTCTTCTCAACACGGTGCAGTAGATGAACACGCCGAGCACGACGCACAGGAGGTTGACCACGTAGTAACCGTCGGTGACCATCGTAGCGGTTCCGGAGTACTGTCTCGTGCACTGTTCGCTACTGCCACGCATGGTGACAAACTCGCCCGTAGTGGGCAACTCACACTTGTATATGGTGAAATGGTTGATCAACGACATGACAATGATACGGGGCCAAGTGCCACCGAAATTGCTTAGAGTGTTCAACAGAGTCATGTATGTGCCACCCAACACAGGGTCAGCGATCCTCGTGTGGAACGCTGATATGCCGACAAATTGTACAGTGTTCATGAATGAACCTAGTAAATGTTGAATGATCACTAGGATGAAGTAACTGGTACTGATTTGACCGTCTGCGGGGAAACGTGACACGACAAAACTACCTAATGCTGCAGAGGTCAATCTACCAATGAACCCGTAAAGCCAGGGGGTTAAAACACCGGCATCCCCCACAAGGTATTTGTTAATCTTTTGTATAAAATTTCTTCTCTTCTCTCTAAGGATAGCTCCATGGTTATCATCGTTACGATCTTGCTCTGAATCTGATGACCATTTGGCCACGTAGTAACCGAAAATGATCTCAAAGGGTACGTCAATTAACACAGTCACGGCCAAATCTTCTCTCTTGAACCCACGTTCTAATAATTTCAAATTAGTGGCACCTTCATTACATTGGAAGGCAATCTTGGCCACTAAATGAATGAAAACCAACGTTTGTACAGATTTTAATTTCAACACTTTAATGAAACAACGATAAATGTAAACAATACTTTGTGTGTTTTCAGTGGTGACCAAATCATTATCGTACATGGCCACACTGTTCTTCTCTTTGCTGTCCTGGGGCAAAACTGTATGATTACTTAATCTACCGGGATGTTCAGTGGTAAACAAAACCATGTAGGCAGTTAAAATCAAGTACACTGCACCGGCAAATTTCATATACCCACCAAGAGACACCCAACCGTATTCTAATGGTTCAGTTCTAAAATATTTATTGACAAATTCATTGGAATTTAATGAAAGAAACACTGTAAATGAAAGGAAGTACCCCATGTTTAACCCGACAGTCTGAGCAGTGGATGCATATGACAATGCTTGCTTGGATAATATAGTTAAAGCCCACCCATCCACTGCAATGTCCTGTGTGGCACATAAGAACACTAAGAATCCAAAATACCAAATCAATGACATAACATTGATTTGACCCAACCCACTGGGTAACCCATGGAAGGCATTATCCACACCGTTAAAGATATAATTGTTACTCACACACCATCCTAAACCGTAAAGGATAGCACCACTGACCAATTGCACTGGGATGATCCAAGTCCGTCTACGACCGATCTTCTTACTGTAACACGAATCGACAATGGGGGACCAAAGAATTTTCAACGAGTAAGGGTATGTGGCCATGGAGAATAAACCCAATGATGTGAATGAGGTCTCTTTAGCCATAGATTTCAACAGGAATGGGATGGTACCAAATGCTAACCCGACAGGTATACCTTGAACGAAATACAATGCGACTAAAAGATAAAATTGAGGTAAATCATGACGCGGTAGTCTATTGGATTTGACCACTTTAGGTTCCATTTTAACGCCTTAGTTCTCGTTTGATGAGCTTTAAACTAACGCGTTTCACATATTCTTAATAATAATAACGATTTTTCAGTTAAAAAATCAATATTTTTAAATTTTGTAAATAAAAGATAATATATATAAGAGTAGCAAATATAAGTTATTATTCAACGGCTAACATATCTTTCACTGCCTTCACAATGGTAGCAGCGTCTGGGAATGCAAAATCTTCCAATTCTTTAGCGTATGGAGTTGGTACATCAGCACCAGTGACTCTACAGACAGGAGCATCCAAATGATCAAAAGCTTCAGATTCCATCACTTGAGCAATGATTTCTGAACCAACACCGAAGGCAGGGAAAGTAGATTCCACAGTGACCAAATGGTTAGTCTTCTTCACAGTCTTCACTATAGCTTCCACGTCTAATGGTCTAATGGAACGTAAATTGATCACTTCCGCAGAGATACCATGTTCTTTCTCTAAGATTTCAGCAGCCTCTAAGGAGAATTGTACGTTTCTTGTGTATGTGATAATAGACACATCTTTACCTTCTCTTTCCACTTTAGCCTTGTAAGGTAAAACGAAATCTGGTGATAAGGCCTCTTCAGAGACTTCAAAGGATTCATTATATAACAATTCATTTTCTAAGAAAACCACAGGATTAGGATCTCTGATGGCAGCTTTCAATAAACCTCTTGCATCCTCAGCGGAGTATGGTACCAAGACTTTCAAACCTGGAATGGAACCATACCAAGCGGAATAATCTTGTGAATGTTGTGCACCGACACCGACGGCAGCACCATTAGGACCTCTAAACACAATTTGACATTTTTGAGTACCACCAGACATGTAATGGGTCTTAGCAGCAGAGTTCACCACATGATCAATGGCTTGCATGGAGAAATTGAAGGACATAAATTCAACAATTGGTTTCAACCCTTTCAAAGCTGCACCAACAGCTAACCCAGTGAACCCATATTCTGTGATAGGAGTGTCCACCACACGACGTTCACCAAATCTGTCCAATAAACCCTTGGTAACTTTGTAAGCACCATTGTATTGAGCGACTTCTTCACCAATGACAAACACGTCGTCATCACGATCTAATTCTTCTGCAATCGCACTGTTCAAAGCTTCTCTCACGGTCATGGTCTTGGTAGAGGCCCAACGGACGCTCCAATTACGGGCTCCTAGGCCACACACGCTTCTGCTAAAGTTCCTCAAGGGTAATCTCAACGACATTACTGATCTGGATTGCTTATTTACTCCAATCGTAATTCTTTATCAAGGGGAATTTTCTTTACTGATAATCATAATCTAAGATATCGCAGGTTTCCGGGTTACCGTAAACAAAAGATATAGATATAAATATATATATACATACTAATAGACATAACTGTTCCAGGGCCACTTACAGTTTGCTGGATCTCTTGGTGAAAGCCTCGGCAATGATTCTACGTTGGATCTTCCCCGTGGCAGTCTTGGGCAACTTGTCCACAAAGTAGACTTTCACGGGCAATTTGAAGTCCGCTACTTTATCCTTCATGAACGAGATCAATTCTTCGTAATTCATAGTGGTGTTTGGTTTCAACACGATGGCAGCTTGCACCACTTGACCGTACATCTCATCTGAGACACCAAAGGAGACTGCTTCGTCCACTTTAGGGTTGGATAACATTATACCGTCCAGTTCAATGGGGGAAATCTTTTCACCACCACGGTTGATCAATTCTTTGATACGACCAGTTAGCACTAGGAACCCCTCCGGGTCGAAGTAACCTTGATCACCAGTTCTGAAATAATTGGCACGTTTAGTGAAATTTTCAGCATTGGCCTTATCATTATTCTTGTAACCTAAAGTGACGTTTTCACCACGAATGGACACTTCACCAATGCCACCAGGTGGTAAAATGTTATCTTGATCATCCAAAATTTGCACTTCAACACCTTGTGGTTGCCCCACGGTACCAGGTTTACGTTTACCAGGTGGTAAATTGTTAGAAGTCATTTGATGGGATGCCTCTGTCATAGCATATGCCTCCAGCACCGGAGTTTGGAAAGCATCCTCCAATTTATGGAAAGTGGCAGGTGCTAAAGCAGATGAACATGATCTAATAAATCTAATGTGTGGCATTGGTGTTGGTCTAGGCATATTCAACATGATCATACTGATGGTTGGCACACAACTGAACCAATTACAACGTGTTTCAATGAATTGTGACCAAAACAATTTAGCTGAAAATTTGGGTGGGATCACTACAGAACCTTGTACACGGAATGTAGACAATAGAACACCGATTAAACCATGAACGTGGAACAATGGCATCACCACATAGGAACGATCATTGGCAGTCAATTTGTAAGTACGTGCAATGTTTAAAGTACTACGAACAATGTTCAAATGTAATAATGGTACAGTCTTTGGTAATGAAGTGGTACCACTTGTATGTAAGATCATAGCCACATCACTGGAACGTGCAAACCCAGGGAATCTTTCCCTGTCGTGGTTGATGAATTTAGGTCTGTGATGACTGGAATAAATACATTTAGCATAATTATCCTTTGGAGTAAAAATATCATATTCGACAGTAAATCTTTCCACGTTGAAATATAATTCCACAATAAAACAATTAAACTTCTTTGCTGATTTAACAATCTCTGGTACAGTAGTCTTCTCAGTAGTACCTTGAGGAACCACAATAACTTTGGACTTCAAATCATTTAAATAGAAATTAAATTCTTTCTCTTTGTAATTGGAATTCAGGGGGGCACCAATCTTCGAGTCCATAGTGGCCCCCAAAAAGGCCACCACAAAATCCAATCCGTTGGGCATGGATATAGCCACAGTGGATTGTCTCTCTACCACTCCGAAAAGGGGTGATTGCGAATCATTAAACATGGTTTGAAATTGGCCCACCATGTGTGATAATTCACGGTAAGTGACTTGCACTTGACTCTCTGGAATTACAATAGCCACATTGTCAGACACATGGAATGTGTCGTTAAAACTAGCAGTATTAGTAGCACTCATCTCGACTTATTTGGTTTAGTAAAGGTGATCTATAAAATTGAGTGATTATTTAATGACTTTTTTTCCACATTCAATTGTGTATTATATAAGTTCTATATACGAAAACTGTGTTATAGATCTTGTGACTGGTCGAAAGCATGTTCCGTTTCTTCGTAATGTTGTAATGGGAAGGCGAATGGTACAGCCACTTGGTTATCGATGTTTGTAGGCGTGGAGGTGGTTCTATTATATATCAAGTCAACAAAACTGTAACATTTCAATGGTTTCTTCTTGTTGGTCAACAATATCCCTACTTCGTAATTACGTGGTGAGGAATTAAACTTACCCCATGCACTGTAACTTAAATTTGCAGATGTAAAACAACACCACAGCAAATCTTTAAAATCTGGATCGCTGGAAGCCATATAATATTTAGAATGTGAAGGTGTAGTGCCTCTACGAGCTGATGTTCTTTCTGGATCTTGTTTACGAAACAAAGTGTAATCATCACGTAACATTTTATAATAGTTACTTCTATTAGCCCGTTTAAAATGGAACCAACCAGAACATAAACTCTTGCTTGGGGAATTCATTATCTCTGATATTGTTGGATATATGATATATGTATGAATTTGTTGACGAACATACTCTTCAAATAAGTCATGTTCACTCAGATGCTCCAATCTATCCTCTCTATCCTCTCTATCATCTCTATCATCGCTATCATCGCTATCATCGCTATCATATCTATCATATCTATCCTCTGTATCATAGTATATCATACCTGTGAACAAAGGTATCATTTCATGTAGAAATAAACTAACTGGTTTATTCCTCTCTAGAGATCCACCCATAGATGATGTTTGGCATAAAAAGTGTAAACTGCTATATGCTGATTCTGGTTCATAGTAAATAGTTGCTTCTCTATTTGATAAAGTTCCAGCCAGTGATAATAAACCTGATTTATGATCTGAAGGAGTGGAATAGATAAAATCAACATCATTCAAGGGACTAAAATCAATTTTTTGTAAATCGATGGTGATAGAATCAGTGATTGATTTGTTGGAATAGGAATCTAAATACTTTATCATAGATTCTTTGAATTTGTTTGGTAAACTTGTAGCACCGTCAGGGGATAAAATGGGACCACACCAACAAACTTGTTGTGGGTAATTGGCCTCTGCGTAAGAGAAATTAGTCGATGGAAGAAAGATACGACATTTACCATCTTTATAATAATTGATAATCATCTTAGAGTGATGGCAAGAGAAACGTGGCATTTTAAATTGAATAATTTTGGTACGTTTCAAAAGATATTTAAACATATCATTTGTCAACAGTTGTATAGTCCCCTCTTGAGCCACAATGACAATACGTTCAATGCCTTTATAAATCTTGGATAGTAAATAGTCTAATTCATATTGATAACTGAACAACACAGTTTTCTTCAAATTTGGATCATCTAAGATGTCATCCAATGTAATGAAATGTTGAGATTCAATACTCCCGTCAATTGGATTGGCAGCATCATACACTTCTGATTTCATCAATTTAAAACAATGTTCGTTGACAACTGTTGTAACAGGAGTGGTCGTGGTCGCAGTAGTTGTATCATCAACATGACTCTCTCCATCCGAAGTCAAATCAACAATATCTTCCTTCACCTCTGATTTTTCTACCTCATCAGAATTCTTATACTCCTGTTGTCCCCACTTCTCCAGAACCGCTTTATTAGCAGCAGATCTACTCATCCTTCAATACAATTTTCAAGCCAATAGCTTACTATGTATATATATATAAATTTATATCTGCCTATATATTTATTTATAAACCTCAGTGAAAAATTAATAGCGGGTTTTCTTCTAAAAATGTTCATTGTTAGACAAAACAATTAAAAGGATTTACTTGACCAATAATTTAAGGACAAAACCCAAATTAGTCACTTGTGGAGTTCAATAAGTACCAGATCAATCACAGATTTTACTGGGAATTAACACATATAAAATTCACGCATGCCCGAAAGACAGTTCTGGAGAACAGAGAGGGAAAAAGATCTCAGGGATACCGACTCTGGAAAGACATCTTCCAAATTAGATACAAATGTTACTCAGAAAGACCTAGAAAGGAGACCAAGTATAGATAATTCATTAATGAGAGGTAGTGGTGTTTCAAATAAAAGAAACGGAAGTCATTTGAAGATTGAACAAGAAAATGAAAGGCGAACATCTGCTACTTCCTTGTCGCCTCATTCTAGTCCTAAATCAAGATCAGGAAGTATGTTAGGACCAGTGGAAGGGTTACACACTTTTTTATCATATAATATGAACCGTGGGAGTAATCACGACTTGATAACTGGATCATTGTCACCGTCAGAAGAACTTGATCCTCAGACAAAATCTAATAAATTGAGACAAGAGGAGAAGGAGGAGGAGGAAGATGATGATGAAGTTAAGAATTTGGCCCTGACTAAGATGAAAAGTATTCATGGGACTACTTCCAAAATAGCTGCCACACAGACAAAGGCCAAGAAATGGAATTGGAATACTTTACCAACAAGAGAAGAATCATGCGTAGGGAAACATTCCAAATATAATGTAATAAATATTGACATTGATGGTCAAATTAAACAATTAAGGTATAATAGCAATTATAATAGCAAATTATATTTGATGGATATTTTCTATTCATTTAATAAAGACACGAAAACAATGGATTGTCTATTACATTCTAAAGAACGGTTAGAAGAAGTCACTGCTGTAGTGGCTGGATCACTAAGAGTTGCCAATGAAGCTGCTTTAGTTGATGTAAGGTTACCTAGTTTTGCCATTCCCATGGATGAGAAACCTTTATTTGCATCATATTTCGAGAAACAAAGTAAAGATTCTACAACAAAGGAAAGCATATCAGAAGTGGGGATCCTAGTCAATTTATGGTTTTTACAAATAATAAAATTTTTGACACAAACTAACTCCCTTTTCTTCTCTAATGAAGTGTCACAGAGTCTTTTGAAAAGAAAATCATTGGCAAGGAAATCTATTAGAAAGAAACAGAAAGAAAATGCCAAATCACAAGGTAAAAGTTCAAATGAAAAAGTTGAAGTAGATGATAACGATTTAGAAGTAGATCCATTGGATGATATCGATGTATTAATGTTAAGACCACCGTTAACCCCCTTATCTGGTTGGCAATTAGCATTTGACGAACCTAGCTTAAACATTGCAGATTATACGCTTAATATCTTACCATGGAATAATTATGCAGCCAATCTCGAAGATAAAAATATTGACGTGAAAGTCAAATTATTTGAAGAACCATCAAAAGTGAAAATTGTATCAGATGAAAAAGACTTGAAATACTTAACCAAGGAAAATGCACATAAATATTTAACTGATTGCATGGATAGACCGATATTCCGAAATGAACAAGGTCTTTCTAGTGATTATAGTAAATCAAGTGAACATGTTAATGAAAATATACCCCCCGCATTATCTCAAAGATTAACCACTACATCATCAAGGACTATAAGACAACATCGTAGGAGCTCAGTTGTTAATTTGGCAACGAATATGTCTTCGCAGTCTTTAGCAGAACCGGTTATCGACACTAAAAAGAAACCGGTAAACAAAAAATCAAGCATTGTGAGTTTTTTTAGAAGGAAACCACACGAACAAAAGAAAAAATTAACCACTTCCACTGAAGATGAACCTCCAATTAGTACCACTAGTACAACTACTAATACTACCAGAAACTCATCTTTACATCGTTCACCTAGTAGTAGTGGACAATCAATCAAAACAGTAGGAACTGTGAATATACCAAAATATGAAAGTGTTTGGTTAGAAGATTACTATGCTAAAATCTTCAGTAATTATAAGCAAATTAACATACCGGCACAATATTATTTACCCACTTCCAGTCGTGATTCTACACCTGTATCAAATACATCATCATCATCTGAAGACGAATCACCAGAAAATACGAAAAACAATGCTTTTGGATACAGTAGAGAGTATTTACAAGTGAGATTACCCTTTAAAGAAAATTCCATTCCTTGCATTTATTGTCCTTGGCTTTGGACTGCTCTGTCTAGAAATAAATGGTCTGTATTAGCCAAAGAAATTAAAAGATGTTTAGAACCTGAAGGTTATGCTTTAGTTGCATTTAGTGATTTGCGTCCTTCAAATAGTGATGGGTTAACGAGTAAGTTTCCATCAACTTTGAAAAAGGATAAACTTTACGATACAGTAGCCATTGGAGCCATTAATCGAAACTTGTACATTTTCCCCACTCAATATATTATGAAAACATTTAAAGATCAAGGTTTTGTCAACATCAAGACTTCTGTGATTACTTTGAAAATTGGTGATCTTGCAACTCAAATGGGGTCACTTAATGAAGCAGTCGTGTTAATGGCTTTAACTTTTGTTTTACAACATGGTATTCAACAAGATGATATAGAAGCTAAAAATCCATTTTCTGCTTTAGAAGAATATTTACAAGAACATTGGGGACAGACTGATGATGCAGCTGGTTCATTTAGATTGATTTTCTTAGTTGCACAAAAACCAAAAAAGCATACCAAGCATACTAAATAAATATTAACATTATGATTACATATGTGTATATGATTTAATAATAATATGACATTATTTTATTAACTATTTTCTCTTGAATGGATGGAAGGGGGGAGGACGAAGTGAAGGTACGATTTTCAAATTCAGTTGATTTAAGATTAAATCTAATATGTTTTTAATCAACAAAAATATTTAATTTTCCAAGCTTTTTAAGTTTTGGAGCTTTAAAAAAAAAATAATAAAAATATGAATATTAAATTGTTACATAATGTGGATATCTATAAATTATGCTACAAAAGTAAAAATATTAAATGATCAAAGGATAATTTATAAAAGCAAGCTTATTAAAGTACCTAAAGCCCATGGAACTGACAATCTACCGGATCCATTAGCATGTGCAGGAGCAACGGCTGCTGTCGTGGAGGTAATTATAATGTTACCACGCTTGACAACAGGAATAAGTGAAGGTTGTAAAATTGTAGTGGTATTAGAACGAATCTTCTTAGCCTCCTTAATTTCGATAATATCAGATTTTTGGAAAACCACATCCTTGGCTCTCTTCATTTGAGCCAAAGAGATTTCATGATGATCTAAATCAAAGACGACGTAGGCACTGGACAAGAAAGTATCACCTAACAAAGCTTTAGTGTCATTGGATGACATGACACCAAAGACACACTTGTTCTTGTTACCGTTGTTAATAATCAAACTTGACAATGGAACATTGATTTGAACACCGCCGAAGTCAAAAGTTAAATTTTTTAGACCACCTTGGTGTCCACAGGCAATGTCATAGTTCTGACCATTAAAAGTGGCATTGACTCGACGAGTGATAATATCGGTAGCATTTTGTGGCAAGTAGATCATGGTGGAACCGGAATTTAATAAAGCAGTCATTGGGCCGGCGATAGATTTACCATCAACGCTGACACCTTGTAAATCGACATCGAATTGGTTATCACTGACCATAGGCAAAGTGTGCAAGTCACCGAAGTACTTAGATTGGTCGACAGCACCAAATAAGACGGAACCAGAGCTAGAGTGAGGGTTTAAACTCAAAGCGTAAGCGTTATGTGAGATGATACCGTTTTCTTGTAATTGCATTGGGAAGTTAGAGTAAGTATCAGTAGAGTCTAAACCTTGTAGACCTAAACCCAGGACACCGATAATGGAATTGGTTTTATTTGCGACAGCAAAATTAATATTTTCCATGGAAATATTACCAATAGACACAGAGTCTTGGCCCCAGATACCAGTGACAGTGCTATTATCACCGTATACAATTCTAAAATCATCATCTTTCTTATTGAAGGAATTGGAATAACCAATGTCGAAAGTACCGAATTTATCACACCACATGGACATGTTACTGGAACACAAAGGGTTATTAGAACCAACAAGCAACATGTCAGAAGAACTGGTATCAATTAACAAATCAACTCTTTGTGGTGGAGTACCAACTTCAATTTCTACAGAGTAAAATGTAGACATGTCTTTCAAGACCATGACTTCACCATCTCTTTTTTGTAAAGTGGAAGCTTGGTTACTTGTTTTAAAGTTCAAATTCAAATGAGCACATTGAATGAACGGTAAAAAGGAAACTGCAGCAGCCAATGAAAAAAGCATAATATATGTATTTATCGTAGTTTGCGTTGAGATTATTTAAAATATAAGACAAGCAGTCATAACGAACAGAATTAACCAGGGTCCAGATATATATATTACTGGTACTTACCTGAACATTGCCTCTCTGATGCACGTTTCTAACTAAATGTATCGGTCGCCATATGTGGGAAGCCATTTACCTATCGAAAGGCAAAAGAAAGCAACTCAAACTTAAGTGGACGCCTATTGTTTTCTTTTTTTTCTCAACAAAACTTCCATTCTCTCGACCTTCTATTTCCGTTCCGTTACATTTCCTGCGAGATCTCTGTGCGACTTCTAAATTTGAAAGGCGGGAAAACGGGAAATGACGAATAAATTTCCTGCTTTAGGAAAGAAGAAGAAACGTTTTGCCGATGAAATGGAGGGTGCAACAGTGACCTCAGCACTCTGTTGATAAGGAAAAACCGGAACACGGAAGAAAACAATGTACAGAAATAACGCATTGACGGATTTTCCTTTCATCATTTCTTTAAAGTATATTGGCTTCGAAAATTAATGTTAAAATTTTCAAAAAATGTACTACGGAAGTTTCTTCGTATTTTTCCAAAGCATTGTTTTAGCCCCTCCAAATTTGTGTTTTTTTTCGTCATAGATTCTAAAGTATAGTTTCCCTCCTCGCTGCAGCAGTTTCTGTTCATAAGTCTTACCACTCTGCATATTCTTAGTGAGGGGAAGATGTTGAGAATTGAGATAGTGCGTCCTACAGGGATTTAGTTGCTTATTTACTTCCGCAAATAAAAATTTCTCATTTAAACTTTTTAAAGTTTTCGGGTTAGAAAAAGAATTACCATTGCTTTTTTTTTTCCCTCATACTTCTATTGTTCTACATTAATTTTTGGTAAATTTCTACTATCCTAGATTTGTCATCTACATATTTCATTAACTATATGCTATTTTATATTAAATACCGCCCCCTCTTCTCTAGGCCTCTGACTAATCATAAATTCTTCTCCTTCCTTATAGTGGGAGTTCTACCAAATTCTTCATCCAGTTTCATGCCTAATTTCGGATCCTCTTCGTACACATCCCGGATTAAATCATCCCTTTGGCCCCTTGAATAATATTTTGCGTTCACATGTGATGCCAATGAGAATTCAGTTTGTTGTAGGGAGTCCACTGTGGCTTCAGTAACTAAGACATCGGTGATACCCGATTCTGGACATTCATAGTTGACATTCAATAATAATCTTTCCATAATACCTCTCAAACCACGTGCACCTGTACCTTCTTTCAATGCAAATTGTGCAACTTTTTGTAAGGCCTTCTCTGTTACACATAATCTAACTCCAAATTGTTTAAAGATATATTCGTATTGATCTAATAGAGCATTCTTGGGATCTTTTAAGATATGGAACAAGTCATCTCTTTGTAGTGGTTCCAGTGCAGTAATAATGGGTACTCTACCAACTAATTCTGGGATGATACCAAATCTGACCAAATCAGTTGGTGTGGTCAAATTTAATGCAGATACAGTTTTACCATTGGGTAAGTCAATCTCTTGGATAGTGTTACTAAACCTTAAATTCCTAATTTCATCATCTTTATCGGCGGGTTTTGGAGGTTCATTATTAGACAGCTGTTTCAATTTTTCAATTCTTTGTGCTACATGCTTATCTAGCCCCACAAATGCACCCATAATCATAAACAAAATATTTGAAGTATCCACCACAAAAGTTTCATCTTTCTTGGCGACAGATTGATTATTTTGATTATCCACACCACTTTTCTTTACCGGTTTCTTTACCACTATTTCGACTTTATGACCTTCAATGATCTTCAACAATGATTGTTGCACACCTTCACCAGAGACATCTTTAGTACCTATACTAGCGGCAGGCTTAGCCAATTTATCTATTTCATCTAATACAATAATACCCCTCTCAGCCAATGCAACATCATAGTTGGCATTAACCAATAATCTTTCAATACAAACTTCCACATCTTCACCAATGTAACCTGCTTGTGTCAATTGAGTACAATCTGTAATGGCAATGGGCACATCCAAGACCTTGGCTAATGTAGTGGCTAATAAAGTTTTACCAGAACCAGAGGGCCCAACAACCAATACATTACTCTTACTCAATTGTAAATCTTCATCGTCAACCTTCTCCATAAATTTAGTGGTTTCCAATTGTCTCTTAATGTTTTTCAAACCAGCAGCCACTTCACTACCAACCACTAATTCTTCATCTTGGTCATCTTTCTCTTCAGCTTCCAAATTTGATTCCAAAGATTCACGTTGTTTTTCTAACTCTTGTTTCATTAATTTGTCATTGACCCTCAAGTAATGGTTGTACACAGCCACACTCAATACTTTCTTACCAGTCTCTTGACCCACAATGTATTCATCTAAGAAACTCTTCAACAATCGTGGAGATGGCACGCTGGGAAGTTTCGATTGAACCAGTTTATTTGCAGCTAGGACACTGTACCCTCTTATACATGATCTGAAATGCACTGGCAACATCCTTATAGTGACTTATCCTGCGTGAGCTTAAGTAGCCTTTAACAAACTAGAGATACACTACAACGTCATATATATAATAATTTTTCAAATATTTTTCATAGGAAGGAAAACCAGAGATGACACACCCCATAAACTTTGAGCATCTTATGAGTAATAAATAGAGCGATTAATATGACTGAGTTCCCACAGTTTTATTGTTGTTATTTGTTGCAATCCATTAACAAGAGACAATCATTTTATATTGGTTCGACGCCGAATCCGGGCAAACGGTTAAGACAACACAATGGATCATTAGTTAATGGTGGTGCATACAGAACTAAGAAATTAGGAACGAGACCCTGGGAGATGATTATGATAGTGTATGGTTTCACCAACAAAATTGTGGCATTACAATTTGAACACGCTTGGCAACATGGGTACCAGACACATTTCATCGCTGAGGAGGATCGTGTGGTTAAACACAAGAATGGTAGTAGAAGTTTACCTCACAAATTGGCTGTGGCAAGACTGTTGTTAAAACATCCATTCTTTGAAACTATGAATTTGCAAGTACATTGTTTCAATGAAGATGTTCATCAAGTGTGGGATCAAAATAAGTTTAATATAAATCTCCCCCCAAATATAGAGGTGAATGTTTCCACCGATGCACTTCATAACATGAAGAAAGACATTACAGTGGATGATATATTGGATTATGCTGAGAAAAACCAGAAACTCGTGGAAACATTGTATACAACAAACATGACCAATTTCAAAGAAGATTGTGATCAATATGTGGAAAAACTGATCTCAGGCCCCATACCATGCTCACTTTGTAATGAGAAATTCGATTATACATCTGAAGACACCTCATTGAAACCTTACATTGCATTCTGTTCAAATTGTGATTTTATCAGCCACCTTAAATGTTTGTTTGACAAGTTTTCCACTGCAGATAGATTGATTCCACTGGATGGATGTTGCCCCAATTGCAACCAGCGACAAAAATGGACCACTGTTGTTAAATTTTCTTCTACTATTAAAAGTTCTCATGGCATTTAAATCTTTACATATATCTATACTAATATATATTCAAAATAAAATTTCCCAATCTGCATCAACATTAATCAATGGATTCTTAATAATCACTTGATCTTCAGTTTGTTCAATGGCGATGGATCTCTCTACAGAAGCTTGTTTGATTATCGCCGTTTGAGGGAAAATCAATCCATTTCTTGGAATGATAATCTTCTCCACTAGAGTATTACCGATAGATGACAGCTTGGTTGTAGGAGCATTTTCAACATGACCTTTCAACGATTTCTCAGCCCAATCAAAAACAAACGTGGTCTTAATGAATTCTCCTTTTTCATATTGGAATGATTCACCATCATCAACATATAAATCACCTTGTGCGAATTGGTCTTTGTTTGGTGCTACCACTAAGACATATGGATCATTCTTCATCAATTTAGAACTTCTTCTATATCTTTCTCTCTTCACAATGATATGACCACCTTCAATAAATGCTGGTAATTTATTCAAGGGTGATTCTACGACAACTGTCTGAGGAATATTACCTTCTACAGTTAATGCTGTCAAATCCTGCAAATCGAAATATACACCTGGTGTTAAGATTATGGAAGTCTGATTAACACCTTCCTCAACCACAGGTTTCACGACAATACCAGTTTCACCTAAATAAAATTGATCATCAATGCTATATAAATCTTTGTATTCTGGTTTCACATAAAACATTGGATTCAAGATAGGTGTACCATGAACACTAGAACGTTGGAATTCTGAATAAAAAGTGGGTAATAATTTATATCTTAATTGAATCGATTCACGAACCATAGATCTAATGGGTTCTTGGAACAAATATGGTTCTCTTCTCTCAGAATCAATATGGGCATGAGCTCTGAAAAATGGGTACCAAATACCAGCCTGATACCAACGTACAGTCAATTCTTCTGAAGGGTTTCCACCAAATCCCACAACGTCAGCACCAATAAATGGCATCCCAACAATCCCATTTGTCAAGACCATGGGGATTGAAATCCTCAAATAATCCCAATTTGCCACATTATCACCAGTCCATGAAGCAGCAGTTCTTTGTGAACCAGCGAAAAATGAACGAGTCAAAATGAATGGTCTGGTTAAATTATTATAAGATTGCTTTGCAGCATCGTAAGATGTTTCATGAACAGACATACCATATAAGTTATGGATGGATCTCTCCTCAACGTTTCCAGAATGTAACACATCTTTAGGTGCCGTAGTCTCTGGACCAGAAAAGACAGAAGGTTCATTCATATCATTCCAAAAATGTAAATTATTGGCTCTCGACGAGATATATTTTGTAATAAATGAGTCAAACAAAGTTGTCCAAGCTTTACGACCTATACTACCAACAGTATCAATCCATATAGATGTCCCGGGCCAACACTCCGCCTCAAATACTTTCCCATTATGATTTTGGACATGAGCGTTGCTTTGTTTCACAAAATCACTCACTTCATAATTAACCTTTAAATGCGGGTCAATTAAGACAACCAATTGTCTTCCCAATTTGGCTAATTTTTCTAGCAATCTAGATGGGTTCGAGAATGCATCAGGTTTCCAAGTGAAAAATTTCTTAGTATCAGTATATTCTAAGTCCAACCACATGACATCCAGTGGCATATGATATTCGTCCATTGAATTTTCTACACTCAACACATCCAATTCATCATTGTAATTCCATCTACATTGATGATACCCAACAGTACTCAATAGTGGTAACGTTGGCTTACCTGTTAAAGTAGTGTATAACTCAGTGATTTCAACCGGTGTGTCAGCGAAGAATAAAACAACATCTATTACCCCAGTTTCAGACATCCAATGAGTTTCTGTGCTGTTTTTATCATTATAATGAACATCAATCCAAGTATCGGCGGAATTCAACCACAATAGCCCCATGGCATTTTCAGGTGATGCAGCAATCATCAAAGGGATAGCACCGTACATAGGTTGCGTAGAGTCCACATTATATTCAAAGACATCAACATTAAAAAGTCTATAAGGCTCTTGGTCAGTGGTATCTCTCAATTTTAACGAATCTGCATGTTCTGGGATACCATAAACATGTTGAACATTTTTGAAAGTGAAATCCAAAGCTACAGATTCAGGTCCTAGTGGAAGAGTATCATCTTTAGAATATTTGAAATCGTCTTCAAACATATTAAATTGGTACTCTTCTGGCAACACATGAATTTCATTATCTTCCAAAGTTCTGTATTCTTCTACATTAAACAAATTTCTTTCGTTGATAACAATTTGTAATTGATCCTTGTAATAAATGTTCAATTGGAACTTGTTCAATTGTAACTCCACTTTAATATCATTTTGAGTTAATAAAACTTGCTCATTCTTATGTTTTGAACTCAAGATTTTGCTATCGTGATGATTATTTTCAAATTTCACACCTTTGACCTCGACAGGTACATTTTCTTTGTAATGAGCATCCACAGCCCAATCCCAAGCACCTTTATATCTGTTACAATCAACTTTATTCAGTTGGCAGTTATTTCTCACTTCATCAATGGTAAATCTAACACTTTGTAAATCCTGTAAAAACGACAAAGTAAACGGCAATTGGACAATAGTACTACTTTCATCCGGAATATTTTTCACAATAATAGCTTGTAAGAGTCCTTCTTCAAACTTAATAGATTCTGAATCAATCGTATAGTAAGTTGCCTGCGACTCACCAATATTCTTTGCATAATGTCTGTTTCTTGCACAAAAAGAAGCCTGTTCACAAGTCTTTAACAAATAATCTGTAAATGCCCAAACTCCATGAGAGAGAAAGACCACCCAATATAACCAAAGCATATTTGTAAATCGTATACCTTTCTATGATTGCTTCTATTACTATGTGATATATATCGAAATTTCAAAATCGGAAAAATAAAAACTAAGGTTATTTCACTTGAAATAATAAGAGATTTTTAAAGATATTCGCTTATAATTAAGAATCGTATTTGATTTCTATTCAAATTTTATTAGAATATTAATAATAACAGTAGAAGTGTAATTTTAATTAATGATTTTATAAGTCTATAAATTATATTGAGTCTATAAAGAATGTATTTTGTCTATAAAGGATGAATTTGTTCTATAAATTGATGCAGGATGGATGTGGAATATGGTTTAAAATAAGAATTGGGCTA
>PPOP03000050.1:0-70364 GCA_003708535.3 Kazachstania bromeliacearum | reverse complement strand
CACGTTCATGCACGAAAAAATTGCTTTTTTTTTTAAAAAATGAACATTATTCCACGGTTTTTTTATTCTCCTTTACAGTAACGGAACCAATCAAGAAAGAGTAAGTAAAACCGCATTAAAACAGAGAAAAATATAAACTGAAATCGAGTAAAGGTTCCCCTTCATCACATAATAAATAAGAGTCATAACAGTATTATTTGTGAGAGTTTAATCGATACTGAGACAATTATGTTATCTAGAGTTGTATCCAATACATTACACTGTCGTGCCAGTTTGGTCATGGCTCAATCCTCAGTGAGAGGTTACGCAACATTGAAAGAAGTGGAAACTCGTTTGAAATCAATTAAGAACATCGAGAAGATTACCAACACAATGAAGGTTGTTGCATCTACTAGATTGAGTAAAGCTGAGAAAGCTAAAAATATGGCTAGACAAGTTGATGTAATTGATAAAGATTTTTATAAGAATGCTGAGACTAAGACTTTAGTAGAAGAAGGGCAAGACCCAACCAAATTGAAGGAATTGGTCATCGCTGTTTCTTCTGACAAAGGTTTGTGTGGTTCTATTCATTCTTCTCTTGCTAGAAGTGTTAGAGCTCACTTATTAGAAAATCCAAACGCTGATATTGTTGTGCTTGGAGACAAGATGAAAATGCAACTGTTAAGAACCAACCCTGAAAATGTTAAATTGGCTATCAACGGTATTGGGAAGGATGCTCCTACATATGAAGAATCTTCTTTGATTGCTAATAAAATTTTGACGACTCTTGACCCAAGTAAATATCCAAAAATTTCCATCTATTTCAATGATCCAATAAGTTCACTGTCATTTGAACCAACTCAGAAACCAGTTTTCAATGTCGAAACCATTGAAAAGTCTGCCTCTTATAATAAATTCGAAATTGATTCTGATAATGATGTAGCCACAGATTTATTCGAATATTCATTTACCAATCAATTATTGACCGCAATGGCTAATGGTTATGCCGCTGAAATTTCTGCCAGAAGAAACGCTATGGACAACGCCTCGAAGAATGCTGGTGATATGATTAGTAGATACTCTATTTTGTATAATAGAACAAGACAAGCTGTTATTACTAATGAACTGGTCGATATCGTTACAGGTGCTTCAGCTTTGGAATAATCCAACAACAGTAAATAGAAAAGAAACACGTCAATATTATATTGATTTAAGTAAAGATAACAAAAATATATATTCCATTATTTCCGTACTCGTATTTGTCACCTTTTTGTCTTGTTTTGATTGCGTTTCAATATGTTTCACAATTGTCGCGTGTTAGATAATGATACTATTTGATAAAAACCTTGTTGCTCACAAGATTTAAAAATTTAAAACATTAGTAAAACATATTATATGAAAAAAACATGAATATATATAACTGGTGTTGAAGTGCGGTTTAGTTGGTAATGTAGTGTGTTATCTGTTCTTTATTTCCAGTTCAGCCAATACCAATTATTAAAGACAAAAAACCTAAACAAACTGACATGAGTATAACAATAATCTGGTATTTTGCAAAAAGAGCCCCACGACTATTTACATTGATATTTAATTCTATCGTCATATTTTTAACAATTTTCCTACTGGTAGGTTGTTACAATAAATCCAATGAATCTACTTTTTTGGTTCGTTATCAGTTCGATAAATTATCACCATTTTATCCAGTGATATCAAACTCATTCCAAAATTCTAACAAGACAATTGGTTTAGAAAGTATTACAATCAGAGCTGGTTATATGGGTATCTGTGTCGATAATATCCCCAGCAATTATAATCTTCAGAATCAACAATTATCATCTTTCTGTTACCCAAGAAAAAATTTGACCAATGAACCGCTTTTCAACGATATATCTATTGAGATGTTCAATGGTGGTAAGTCTTCAAATAGTTCTTCGTCTACCCCAGTGGATTTGAATATTTTAAAACTAGCTCAACTGACTTCAGTAAATGTGGTTCATCCATATATCTTGATGGCAACAATCATTTTATCCGTTATTCAAATTCTAACCATAACATATGCAACCATACCAAATATGCCCTTTGAACATGTTATTAACAAATTCATGATAATATTAAGTTTTGTAATGGTATTACTTTGGGGTATGGGGGCCATTTGGACACATATAGGTATTCATGCAAGCTATAAATTAGTTCCCGTAGCAAGCATGGGGATAATTACTGTCCACAAAGGTAAGAAGGCGGCTGCTATGGCATGGACTGCGTTTACTTTCATCTTGTTAATTTCCATAATCACTTGGATAATTGAATGGAAAAAACGTGACGTATTAGCTGACAATAACACTGACTACAAGGAAAACAGTCATTATACATCTGATTCCGCATCATCAGCGTTTAAGTTTTAACAGTATATAACTATTTAATTTTTTATTGATATATGATTAAAAATAACCAAACCTTCGAGAAATTATTGTCACTTTCGCGTTTTATTTATAACCGAACCTAATTAAATATATTGAAAAATGTTGCGCTAGTATTTAAATACTACATTATCATTAAAGGATTGAATAACTATTAAATTATTTACCCAAGTAACAATGTTTATTGTTAGTCAACTGATTTTCTTGATATCAAGAATATTAGTATTAGTCTTCAGGTTAATTCGTATCATTCTATTCCCCTTGAAGAAATTATTATCATGGGTATTCGGTGACTATTTTGCCAAATTAGACAAGAGACATCGTATCTCTGAAGATTTTTATATTATCCCATCATTTTTCAAATACGTGTTTAGGTATATTTGGATCTTAAAGAAACATAGATTCCAGAATTGGTATATTTTCATTGATCAAGTTAAGAAACAAGGTGACAATTTAGCTATCCGTTACACTCGTGCCTTAGAGACAAAGGGTGAGTTTGAATTAGAATCATATACTTATGAAGAAATGTACAATATCGTACTAAGATTGTCGTATATCTTACACCATACTTATAATGTGGAAGTTGGTGACCACATTGCGATTGATTGTACGAACAAGCCTCTATTCATCTTCTTATGGTACGCAATTTGGAATCTTGGTGCTGTACCTGCTTTCATAAATTACAATACAATGGGGAAACCATTAGTACACTCTTTGAAGATTTCTAATATTAAACAAGTGTTTATTGAACCCGATGCAAGCAGATCAATTAATCAATCTGAAGAAGATATAAAGAACACGTTACCAAACATCATATTGAATTACTTGGATGAAGCTGATTTATTGAGAATTATCACAGATTCATCATCTCCTCAATATTTGGAAAAGGATGAAATTAGATCTCCAGAACGCTTAACTGATTTCCAAACTTCTATGTTGATCTATACATCAGGTACCACAGGTTTACCTAAATCTGCTATCATGTCTTGGAGAAAATCATCTATAGGTTGTCAATTGTTTGGTCATGTTTTACATATGAATAATAAGAGTATTGTATTTACTGGAATGCCATTATTCCATTCTACCGCTGCATTATTAGGAGCATGTGCTGTATTATCTCAAGGTGGATGTATCGCATTAGCTAATAAATTCTCCGCATCAAGCTTTTGGAAACAAGCTTACATTACTGAAGCCACCCATATTCAATATGTTGGTGAAGTTTGTAGATACTTATTACATACTCCAGTGTCTGAATATGAATCAAAACATTGTGTTAAAGTTGCTTACGGTAATGGTCTGAGAACTGATATATGGCAACAATTCCGTGAAAGATTTAATATTGAAGTTATCGGAGAATTTTATGCTGCTACTGAGGCACCATTTGCCACGACAACTTTCCAAAGAGGTGATTTTGGTGTTGGTGCCTGCAGAAACTACGGTACAATTATTCAATTATTCTTATCATTACAACAGACATTGGTCAAAGTTGAAAAGAATGATGACACTGTGGTTTATCGAAATAAAAAGGGGTTTTGTGAAGTGGCTAACGTCAATGAACCTGGTGAAATGTTAATGCGTATTTTCTTTCCTAGAAAACCAGAGACTTCCTTTCAAGGTTACTTGGGCAATGAACGAGAAACTAAATCTAAAGTTTTGAGAAATGTGTTTAGAAAAGGTGACGCTTGGTATAAATGTGGTGATTTATTAAAAGCAGATGAATATGGGTTATGGTATTTTCTTGACAGAATGGGTGATACTTTCAGATGGAAATCTGAAAATGTATCGACTACCGAAGTAGAAAACCAAATATCAGCAACCAGTGAAGATCAAATTAGACAAGTTACTGTAGTGGGTATTAAGATTCCTAGATATGAAGGGAGAGCTGGGTTCGCAATCATTAAATTATCAGAAAATGTTGACAGTGTTTCCGATGATGATAAATTGATTTTCTTGAATAGGATATTGAACCAATTGAGGAAAACTTTACCTAAATATGCACTTCCTGTAATAGTTAAATTTGTCGATGAAATTAAGATGACAGACAACCATAAAGTGTTGAAAAAATTATATAGAGATCAAAAATTACCACATGGTACCACTGGCGATGAAATTTTATTTTGGTTGAAGAATTATAATGAATACAGAATTCTAACAGACGAAGACTGGAATGATATCGAGACAGATACAGTAAAATTATAGATATTTTCAATTCACCAGTGATTTTTTTATACAAATTCATATATAAAGAGAAATTTTTTTCATAGAATTCATTATTAGCATAAATATTACAACATATATATATATGAATAAATGATATTAAATCAATGACCAGATATATTTTAAAAAGAATAACAATGTGATGAAAGGAACTGTTGAGATTAAGATAAACTCAGTAGAACTGACATTAAATATGTTGGTCACTGTATCAGTAGTTTGAGGGTTTAAACCAAATGAACCTGTTTCATAATAAGTGTTCATCAATTCATCTTTCTCGGCCCATAAATTATAAATCCATTTATTGAAAAGATCATCGTCATCCACTGGGATATCTTTAACTTTGAATGCTCTAATATATATGTCCACTAATTTAGGATATTTCCCCTCTAAGAAAATATTTTGTAAACTGTAGTTAGTAGCAGCATATCCAGAAGGTTTAACACCTGAATAACCAACTGTGACATCATAAACAATATCTAAACTTGGTTTCAAAGTTTCAATGGCAAATTTCAAACCAGTGGCATGGGGTAATAACACATGTCTAAAAGGTTTAACATTAATTTTTTCAGCATATTTGTTAGTTTTACCTCTTGTATTAGCAGTAATGTTAGTCCCCTCAGGAAACAAAATAAAATTGTAAGGCCAAAATTTGTCACTACCACTTTTCTCCTTCTTAGAAGGTTGAACACTTTCATTCCAGTTAATGACACCTTCTTCATCGATATTACTTGGTTTGGCACCTGACAATGGACCTAAACCTCTTGCATTAGCGTCTAATTCCTTTAAATTGTTCAATACATTAGTACGATCATTGGCCCATTTCCTATTCATAAATAAGAATTTATAATTAGTCATACCAAACCCTAACAATGGAATCTTTTTCAATGATTTCTTTAACATGATGACAACACGGCCACTCATATTGGAAGTGTAAGTTAACCACCATAGATAAACCCAATCAGTGTATATTTGGTGATTACAAATACTGATTGAATTCGGATCCATTGTGGATATAATCTGTTTCTTTTGACGATCCATCTTGAAAGTACCCCTTGGAATAGATTCATCATCCGTAGTGATTCTGACATGAGTGGGGGCTACCACTGATAGAATGGAGGTAATAAGCACAACGAAATAAGTTTTAGTACAATCCATTAATTTTTGGAATCTGGGGGTATCCTTCTTGTAAAAAATTAACACTCCTAATTGGAACCCGACCAAAAGAAGAATGTTTTCAAAGAAAACAACAATTGAAGCTAATGGTATAACCACTTTCTTAACATTGTAAACAATGCTTTTTAGTACAGTCATATTACTCGTAGTAAGTGTATCTGTGTTGCTGAGTTGATGGACTACGACCTTTGCAAATCTCATCTTACTTGTATTTATATAGTATCGTCAGCGGAAAAAATAAGACAATAAAATAGGGACAATAGATTCTTGGTGCGACTCCTATAATTTTAAAAAATTAATTTTCTACATGATAAGATCTAAATATTACACAAGTACTTTATTGATTACTATTATTAATTGATTACTATTATTGATTGATTAAAATTATTGCTAAACTGATTATCAGTGATATATGTTTGACATCAGACTCGCTTTGTTTGTTTTATTATCTAGATAATGTGCTTCCTTCCAATGTCAGTTAAAGAAAAAGATGGTATGGTTATACATTAATCCAGATACATGAAACAGTCTCTATTGTAATATTACCATGAACTTATATTCTCGAATTGAGTAACTACAAATAACCTCTTTTCCCATTTATTCATAATGAGACTAAATATTTCTTTTGAAAAATAAAGATTACAAACAATAAATAACTTTCTGCTTCATTTGGAAGCTGCCAACAAAAGAAACCGGTCAAGACTGGTCCTACTTCTGCGTTGGTATATGTTTTATAGCTGGTAACATCTATGCAATATATATCAATCTTTCAGTGGGTGGTAGTATCATGTCGCTTTGAACTGCGATTAATCATTTTTGATCGATTTGTTTTGAAGAGTACCACATATCAATAAACCGTATGAACCTAATCATACTTTATCCATGTTGTTTAATTTTAAAAGGACTAGGTTTCTGTAAAGATACACATTCATTAACTTGGTAGTATAATATGGATACAATATACAATACTTGGTTATCATGGTAAACTTATAGATTAAATTGCGTTCTTGAGATAGAGTGTAAATAAACAATTATTTTCCGAATTGTGAATCTGATTTTTGATATAATATCTCCAACAAATGGTAGTGTAGTTGTGATAATTTCTTAATGACTTAAACTACAAGACTCAAGCACATTCACCCATGAATTGCAATTATAAATATTTTCAGAATATTACAAAAGTCTGACAACCGTTTTTGATTCAAATTTGTGGTGGTAAACCTTAAAATAAATATAGAAACACCCATGTTATTTTAGTGATATTACTATCTGCTTTAAAGTGTTATAAAATTGTATTAATCGGCCTGCAGATAAAAGTTTACTTTAGGTCCTTAATCGGTAACTTCTCTTTTGTCTTGTAGTAGAATCTACAATAATTTAACTCATAAATTATTGGTTTATTGTATTTTATATATAATATAAATAATTATAGACATATAAATATCTTATTGTGTTGTCGAAGTTATATCCAAATTATGTAATCCTTGGTCATTTAATACAAATGACATAATTTGATCAGTATTTGGCATATATCCAAACCGTATTCAATACAGATATTAGGAGTTTTCAAGTTGATAGATAAATCTCCTAAGCAATGTAAGTCTACCAATGCTCAAATGAAGTACATGTTCTATGAGCATGTAAGATTCAGTGATCTCTTATAATGTGATCATTGGCAGGGTGTTTCTAATGGCAAATGACACTATTAGTAAATCTTGTTAATATGACGGTGGGGTTAATCCAAGAAAGAAATCGTTCAAATTTTGTTTAATGGTCTCATTTAAAGTTCGTATCGTTTTGGATTTGTTCCCAATTAATATCCAATGACATGTTAATGTGATTGCTTTCAATGTGATGATGATTCCACTAACAAATACAATACTGAAAAATGAAAAATTCAATTGCTATAACAGAGGAAAGTACAACCAACTATAAAAGGTATAATAACCATATAATATATGATAATTAGACCCACCACGATATGACCATTATGGACTCTGGTCACGGCGAGAACCTCGTCACAACATTATAAATTGTTGAAGATGATCAATGCACCACTAAAGAAAGTGTTTAAAGTGGTATTTGAAATAACAAATTATCATGATTTATATCATATAGTACAGATTCGTTTGTACACAGAACGATTCACTGGGCTAGCTTTGTGTGGTTTAGTTAAGAGTAAGGTTTAGATATTATGACGAGGAATTTGTTTGTAATGTGTTGTGCAATGGTGAATGAGAAACCAATGATAACATAAACTGTGTTCAGGCAGACACAAAATCATATCATTTGTTTGGTCATTTACAAACACTTTGGAATATTACCCCGCATTCAATATACTCTGGTGTCACACAAGTAGATTTTTAAATATAATTGTTCACATCTCTTTTTTTAAAAGCACAGAATGTTTATTTTTCGTGTTTTCGTGTCACTTGTCAAATAGAGCAATTAATGAAATAACGCTATAATGTTAGCCGTCACAATATATAATATTTGATATAATGATACGCATTTCATCCCATTCTACGTTCGATCACATACCACATGGTTAATAATTATAAACGATATCATTAATAAAAGAAGAGAATGTTTTCTTAGATAATTGAAAGTAGATAGTAAATAGAAATTATTGACCACTCAAATGTTGAGTGACATTTTTAAATCAAAAGAAAATACAGATAAAAGTTAGAAATAGACAAGTTTACGTTGAAGTGCCTTCCACGGGGAGGGGCAAATGAGCGGAATACCATACTTTTGGACATTCAGCATCAGAAACTTTAATATTTTTGAAAACGGTAATCTGTTTATCTCCTTCATCCACATACGAAGGCGAAATGGGGGTAGTAACATTACAACCCACATAAAATACGTATTCGATATCATTGCTATCATATGGATAAACTGAGAGAACACCATAATCGTTATTAACAAAAATACCTGCAGAACCTGGAATTTGACTAATTTCAATAGAAGATCCAACGATACCTGATACAGGTAATACGCTAAGTGGAAATGGTGTATCAACCCGCAATAATGCATTTGTTAACTGAATACTATTTCTGTCAAAACTATCAGTACTTAAGTATAAATTAGCATGATCTGCACTCAATATACCTTGGCCATGAAGAGGAGAGTCGAACTGGATTCCTGATGAAAGGATATCACCAGTTTGATCTTCTGATCTTGTAATTTGGATAGTTCCATCGTTAATTATTGTTCCGTTTGGTAAACCAATATTTATCCAAGCATCAGTAGTGATAAAATGGAAATAATTTGTGTTCTCGAAAGAACCTCCAGGAATTATTGCTAGTGAATAACTGTCACCTGCATCACCGTGACCAGTTAAATCTATTTCAAAGGTACCGTGATTGTATAAACGGTATGGTGACAGTTGGATGACAGAATAATCATCATGACCTCTGACTATTGTGCCGAAAGCAACACCACCATTATTGGTAAATATTGTAGTTTCACCAAACGTGATATTTTTTACAGAGGAACCATTAATAAATAAAAACCCATCAACATATACATCCTTATTAAAGACATAATTTTCTCCATTACTTAAATAAAGAACCCCCTCCTCTTCAACATACACGTCCTCATCAAATGTTTGATCACCCTCTAATAAGATCTGAGTGGTGACATTCAATGCCAGAGTAGTCTTTAGCAATTTAAATATAATAGTCAATAGAATGAAAGTGTTTTTCTTCATAGTGAGTATTATTGATGTTATTTTTGTATAGCAGTAAACAAAATAAGAAAGGGAGGAAGATTGATAAATTTTAAACCAAATGACAAGGAAAACAGATGGGTATTTATAATAAAAAATGCTCTCCAAAAAGCAACACTAACGAGAGGAGGGGGTAGGGGGTAAATGAAAGATACATTCTCATTTCATTTTGAACCCACAGGTGGCTTTAAATTTTGTGGTTCCGAACCCCCTCCCGCACCTCCTCATAGTATTACAATAGAATATAACCCCACTCTAACTTACAGACCAACCAATTTGTCTCAGAAACAAATGTATAACCCCTCCTTTGTAAGGTAAAAAAACAGTGGATCTCACAATATCCGGAGGAAAGACAAATAAACCTGACCCAGCCAGCACAGAAACAGTCGTATATATCTGAGTAATACCAAGTTGAATAAATTTGTATCAGGAATGAAAATTTAACTTTTCTGAGACCTCTTGTTGCTCTATTGTTTAGTAAGTCATTGGTAAAGGAAACCATTAGAACAATGGGAATTCAGCTTTCTGTAATTGAAATCACAAGAATTGCTTTTTTCTGTAGAAACGTATGATTGTTTTGCAATTCAAGGAGGAGGGGGGAGAGGGGAGAGTCTGGCTTGAATCCAACAAGAAAATGGCCAGATCTGGTTGCACTAAAACTGCGCAGCCAGACAAAAACAGGGAGGAGATATACCTCAGATCGGAACTTGAATTCTGTGCCAGTTTCCTACGGGGTTTTCACTGTAAATGCTCGTGCTGTGTTTACTCTGCCTTTCAAGAGGTTTCCGCATTCGGACGTTCTCTTTTCTGAAAGGAAAAAAAGTCGTTTTGCGGTGTTCATTCTTGAATCCCTGCGGCCGTTTCTGAGAAGGTGAAAAGAGGCAGCCAATATTTACATTTTCTGTAGAAATTTTATGGGATGTTGGTTGCTTAAAGGATTGGAAGATAAGGTGATATCCCCTCTTATGTTTCACCAATCAGAATGTTGTGTTCAATTGTATATCCCCGTTTGGTTATTTGTTATCGTATCATTTTTATTATTACCAAAGTTGAATGTTGTTAGCTGCGGAAGGGTATAGATTATTTGTTGGATGTTATGTTCTGCGAGATGTTTTTAGTTGATACTGAATAACCTGGTTGACTTGCCAAATGAATTTTACGATGCCGATTACCAGGAATATGTAAATGAAGTATCTGTCTGTCACAAGTGTAAATACAGTAATAGGGACACTTCATATGCCAATTTTGATCAAAACAGTTTAACACTGAGTAAATGCGAATCATATTAGTTTAATGGTGATATTGAAATATTAGGTACTTTTATTGTGGAAAATAATCAAATCTCTAATTGTCTCATATCAAATTAAATCACTTTCAGAAACGATGAGGTAGTCATTAACTCCGTATTTACTAGATTTGATGATGGTTACGGAAAATGTTAATTTCTTCAGAACAATGGCAAAGCTTATGTGAAAGTGGTTGAATTAGACAGGTCAGATGTTTTTTTTTCGCTGCGATATTGACTTCATTGGATGAATTTGTTAATACTGATGACATTCGATTAACAAGTATTAATCGCTCAATTAATATGGATTCAGATGGAGTAGGATTAAATGGTAATAGTATAATTTTGATAATCAGATCGAGAAGGAAGACGATTCCAATGAAGTACGTAGCACGGCGATATTTTGGGCTCTAAGATTTTAAGCGCAAGTAGCGGTAATATTTATCCCAATTTTGATATTTTCAACAATCAAGCGGTCGAATGATTACGTGTCAATAGACCTTTGGTCATAATGTATTCATTATTCTCAGTGAGACTTGTTAAATAGACTGTTGTGCTTTTTGTTTGACCATATCGGAGCATTAAACTGACTAGATTAATCATCTGGTTAACCTTTATATACATATACATTGTATATACTAAAAATGTATTATATATAATCCTGCACCTTGTACGGAACTACTTCAAAGGAAAATGCTTTCTATTTTTATACTATGAATTGTAATATTTGAGCTAAACAATTTATTTGATTCAAACGATTTTAATTCAAAGCTGTTGCTTTTCGTTTCCTGGAAAGGAAAGAAATGTCAGGGCTTATTACTTATAATCTTTCTTTGGTAAACCACGTAATATTTCAATAGTGTCACTCCCTCATTTGGAAGACACTGACAATTCTAATATAATGTTTTGGTGTAACTGGGACATTATGTCTGATAAATTTTGTATAGTTTTAACAGCGAATGTTTATTATAACCACTTATCGTTGTAATTAAGAATTCCGGTAATGAAATACACATTCAAATCTTAGTATCACAAGCACATATGAATGACAAATAGTCCAATTGTCCGACATTTGTATATTACAATGTGAATGAGGAACTATAAGATCTTATCAGTATTATTGGGCTTATCAAAATTACATGAATTTATTATGAATGATGGTAGAAATGAGCTACACGTATTAAAGGTTGAACATAACACTGTATACATGGAATTATAATTGAACCTGAATTCGATTCTAGTTCATACTTTTGATCTATATACCTATATATTTTATTTAACCTTATTCCCTTCTAAGAGAATAAAGACAAGAACCTCAAATATATATATTAAAAACTAATTATTAACTAATTATGTTCTCCACTAAAGGCAACAACAACAACAACAACCGGAGTGAAAGTATGGAAGAGTTCAAGCCACAATTTTATTTAAAATTATACTAACAAACCAAAACTGAAGTGGATTCGGTGTTATCAAATACACCAGGGCCAAAATATATTCCGGACGGTTTAATATCACACATCTTACCGTGTCATTTAACACTTTACTCAACATAGTATTTTTTGATATAGTTGTCGAACCATTCAGAAAACGTGACAAATTCTTTGATATTCAAGGTGCACGAAAATCTTACGGAGACCTGATTATTATGTATAGTGGGACATTGTATTCGTCCCCTGTACTGGAGTCGGGCATAAGATGGTAAGTTGAATAATTGCTCCTAGCACAATGCGGCTAGGGCACAGTAAATTTCTAGTCTAGTCCTCATCCTTATAAAGGAATGTGTAAAATATATACTATACATAATAAGTAAGAATCGTAAGAGATTCGATCTTTCACCTGGCCTTTTATATAACCCAAACGCTGTACAAGATGATCCACGCATTGTGTACGTCATACTAGTAGCACGTGACTAATTATAGCATCATAAACTATAAGCATATTGGTAACTACAATATCGGACAGCAAACTTTAGAATAAGCGTAAAAACACCAATATTATTATGTCTATATTATCCTATGCTCTAAATAATTCCATGTGACAGATCTGGTTGGGATACCAGATCGTAGGAAGGATTGAACACGCAACATATTATAAGAACTAAGTGAATCAGGTTTTAGGAAACCTAAAGGTTAGGTTTGGGTTAAGAGTTATGTTAGTTCGAAGAAGATCCAATAAGGTCACACGAGCAGTGACTTAACGAATTCGAGTAAGAGAAACTATATTGACAGAGGTGAGAGAGTGGGGTTCCACGCTCACAAGTAAGACGATCTACAGAGGTGAGAGAGTGGGATTCCACCCTCACAAAAGAGACAGATATCAGAGGTGAGAGAGTGGGAGTCCACGCTCACAAGAGAAACAAGTATCAAAGGTGAGAGAGTGGGAGTTCCACGTTCTGGACTAAGATAACCCCTACTAAGGGATAGGGGATACTTACAGAGGTCCCTATAAAGGGTAGGGGACGTGCGTATGTCCCTATAAAGGTTAGGGGACGTTTATAGGTCCTTATAAAGGGTAGGGGACGTGAATATATCCCTATGAAGGAATAGGAGATATACAGGTGCCCCTATCGAAAGAGAATTATTAATAAGGGCATGAACTAAATAAATTATATATAAAGGGCTTAAGAGAAGCACTTTATTCCAATTATGTTTAGCTATTTTATATAAAAACAATCAATCATTAGATTATCTTATTTCTTTATACAATCTCTTATATCCAAATCGAATACTCATCCTTGTTAGCTCAGTTGGTAGAGCGTTCGGCTTTTAAACTTCAATGTTTAAGCAAGGATAACCGAAATGTCAGGGGTTCGAGCCCCCTATGAGGAGTATTCTTTTTTTTATTTTATGTTGCTAATATTACAAACGTTAAGTAATCTTTCATCCATCCAAGAGTCGGACATTAACAATACAGTACTCACACGGTTAGTACTCACTTCACATTGACCGTCTCCTATAATAATATAACACCGCCACACGTAACACGAGACACACCATAATAAAGTTCGTATTTTTTACTATAACGGGAATAGGGGCGAAAACGGCGCTTGTCTTTTTCGTTTAATATAAAAAGACAAGAATATAAGAGGACAAGAGTGTAATTGATCGTTTTACAATCATGACTACTACAACAACAACTACAACAACAATTACCTTTAAACTAAAATAATGTCTATTTCTAAACAGTGGGCTAGCAAAGACGGTGCATTTAAGAGACAAACCTCTATATTCAATGAGACAATTTCTGCATCTCATCCAATCTATAAACCTGCCGCAGGTAGATATTGGCTTTACGTGTCCTTGGCTTGTCCTTGGGCTCATAGAACTTTAATTACTCGTGCTTTGAAAGGGTTGACTGGTATCATTGGTGTCAGTGTGGTGCATTGGCATCTAGACACTAAAGGTTGGAGACTATTGAAAAGTAATGATTTTGGTGATAAACCATATGCTTTAGCTGGTGGTATCTCTGGTAGTCAATCTCATCCAGTAGGAGAAATTACTAACGAATCGGCTAGGCTTTGGGTTGATGCCACTGCTGACCCAAATAATGGGTTTGAAAGATTATCTGAATTCTATTTCCAATCTGATCCAAACTACAAGGCTAGATTTACTGTGCCTGTGTTATATGACACTGTTACAAAGACTATTGTCTCCAATGAGAGTGCTGATATTATAAGATTATTCAACTCTGGTGTATTCGATGAATTTTTACCAAAACCATCAACATTGGATTTAGTACCTAAGGAATTAGAAAAGGAAATTGATACTTTTAACACTTGGGTTTATGATGGTATTAACAACGGTGTTTATAAAGCTGGGTTTGCTGAAAGTTCTGCTGTCTATGAAAAAGAAGTCACTAATGTTTTTGATAATTTGGATAGAGTAGAAAAAATCTTGAAGGATAAACATGCTTCATTGGAGAAACGTTACACTAACCGTGATGATTTATTATCTCATTTCTTTACCGTTGGGGAACAACTAACTGAAGCTGATGTTAGATTGTATACTACAATTGTTAGATTTGATCCAGTGTACGTGCAACATTTCAAATGTAATTTCACTACTATTAGAGATGGTTACCCATTTATTCATTTATGGTTAAGAAACTTGTATTGGAATTATCCAGCATTTAAGGATACTACTAATTTCGAACATATCAAATTACATTACACTAGATCTCATACAAGAATTAATATGTTAGGTATAACCCCATTGGGACCAAAACCAGATATTAGACCATTATAAAGATGGAACTAATAATTTGATGATTTGTATATTCTATTTAAATAATAATGAAAACATTTACTATCACATTTACTCGTTTTAAAAAATTTTCCCTTTGAAATGTAATTAAGATACCATTTTAGGTACAGTGCTTGTTCTTTATCCCGATTAGGTAAAGGCGCGTGAATAATTTTTTTTTTTTAAATTGGAAGACACGTAAACTTTTAACGTAAAAAAAGTTCTATATAAGATCTTCGTATAATTAATTATATTATTGAATATTTAATTTAGTACATTCCTTTCCTTTTCCTTCAACTCAATTGATAATATATTAAATGTTACAATCAAAGAGAAAATTAAATTTTGAAGAAACTAATTCAATGAAACGTTCATGCCCAAATAATGACACAGAATTCATGGCCACTCCATTGAAAAAACATGTTTTATCTAGTTCACCAATGGGAACACCAATGACTGAAGAAATTTTCAGTTCTACTAAGAAAAATAATGATTTATTAAGTTCTCCGCCAAGTATGTCCATTGGTGGTACACCAATTAAATTATCATTAAATATTGGTGCTGATGGGAAAGCTTGTATTTCACATTCTTCTCCAGTATCATTACAACAAGTGGAAATGGATAACGATCAAGATAAAGAAAATATTTCTGTTGCTAATGTCCATGATATCAATAATGGGAAGAGTAAAATATTGAACTTATTGAAACAAATGAGATATAACAATAATAACTATAATAATAATAATTCTTCACCAAGTAAATGGAGGAAACCAGAAGATCAACTGTCATCATCTCCACCATCTGCTATTACACACTCTCCACAAACTCCAAGGGAACCAATGGTACATTCATTGGATAACGCTTTATTAGCTACTCCTAAATCATTTAATAGAACAAATCAACAACAATTCCCATTCAAATTTTCTGGTGGGGATCCATTATTGATCAGTGACGATGATCAATGGTCTGATGTGATATCACAACAGAATAAATTATTAATGGCTTCACCAAATCAATTCTTAACGATACCATCTAGTCTTACTACGCGTGAACCAAAGACACCACAATTAAATTTCCCCAGTGTACAATTCACTCCATTGATCCAACAGACAATGGCTGGTTCATTGAGTGCCAAATTCATACCGGCAATGTCTGTGTCACCACCAAAGAACTTAGAAGAACCAGAAACTGTTAAAGATGATGCTGCTTCTGCATTAAAAAGATTGATTAATCGTTAAAATTGACGGTGTTCTTACACCGCATTGTATAAATATTCTTTAATAATAATCATAATAATAATAATAGTAATAATAAATTTAATAGTAATATATACATGGTAGATTCAAATTCGGTTACTCTTCTTCAACATCATTTTCTTGTTCTTTTTCTTCCTCTACAAAGACTTTATTTAACATGGGTAAGATCACTTGTTGTTCACCTATTCTGGTATAGTCCACAATCATACCATCAAAGGCAAAACAATATTCTTTAGCCAAGATTTCCACATTACCATCAATCGAAGGCGCCTTAGGGTACCTTTGAGAAAAGTGGGTTAATATCAGTTTTTCCACTTGCATTGCATTCCCAACCTCGATGGCTTCATTAATTGTGCAATGACGCTTCTTAATTGCATCTTCTTGTAATTCATTATCTAAAGTAGCTTCATGGATTAATAAATCTGAACCAAGACCAATACCTTGTGAAAATTTTTCAATATTGGGTCTTGTATCACCAGAATAAGAAACTTTGAATGTCCCACCCTTCGTGTCTCTTTGAAATTCAATAGTGTTTGAGTATGCCCAATTACAATGAATAGCACGACACGTTTGAAATTTATTCATTTGTAAATCTTTGTACATAGCACGTATACTGACCAAATCTCTAAATGATGATAAATTATCCAATTTCAGTTTTCTTTTCTTACTCGAGTTTGGTGTGGTCCCTGTTTCTACAGTGAATTCATCCATATTGATTGGCTGCGTTTCCATTTTGACAAAATTATCATCAATTAAATGTTCCCCACTAATATATCTAATTTTTTGTAAAATTTCTGGTGATTCCAATTGTAACCATTCTTGTACAAATTTATTATACTGCCATGGTGTGACCAAATACAATTTAGCATCTGGATTCATGTGATTGTATTGATACCATTTCTTGAAAATACTAATTATTCCTAAATGATGATCTGCATGTAAATGTGACAAATACACTAATTTCAAATCTTGAAAAATTTGTGTCATTTCCAACTCAGAGAACATTCTACAAAGAGTACCAATAGTGTTTTCACCGGCGTCCAACAAAATATTTCTATTTAATATTGTGTTCTGTGCATCCACATAAGGTATCTTAACCAATGTTGACACAACATTTCTATATTTGGAAGGCAGTGCACTACCTGTCCCTAATGTAATAACTTCCACATCTGTAGGGTCTTTATTAAAATTATTTACTTGTAATTGATTCTCCACTAAACTTTCATATGTCACTGTAGGGATGTTTAATGGTTTGATATGTTTGTCATATAAATATTTCCAGGTGAATGGTTTATCTAAGTTGGAGATTGTACAATTTAAAGGTTCATCATTTTTGGTATATGGTTCTAACGTAATTACAGTATCTCTGGTCAATATTTGAACATTTTCGGTGAGGATCGTAGTAGTGCATAATTGTTCTTGTTGTTGTATCATTGATGTTCCCTGAGGGAATGGTTTTTGGAATGTATCATAAAAATCTTTTGATAATAATTGATCAGTTCTTGGTAAATTATAATTACCAATTTGTAATGATTTCAATTTTAAAGTGGTTATGGCACTTCCCATAAATGATATATTGTTAGGTGATATTTTAGCATGAGAAACAATATGCTTCACATGTGATGAATCTTGCTTATTGAATAATTCCATAAATTTGATTAAATTGTCGTTAATGGTCACATTATCATCTAAGAAATAATACACCGCACCTAATTGATTACAGTCATAATTCTGGAAAGTTTCCATGAAATTTGTCAAGTATGAATCATGGGGGATATCCACAATCAACACTTTAGCAAAAGTTCTCTCCTTTTCTAAAACATCATCCGGTGTCACTACAGTACCATTTTCTAAAGTGATTGTTTGCCCCTGTGTTAATTTAGCAAACAGAGGACCTTTGGGCACACCTAGTTTAATTGCTTCTTGTACTTTAAATTTACCCCTAATTGGATTAAACATAATCTCGTAACATGTAGATGATTGCATTGTATCATTATCAAAATGTGGTAATTCGACGTTTAAATATGGATCAGATGATGGATCGTATCTGTTTGTTGGTGCCAACTTGGGGAACATATTGGATACGATAGAATCTAAAATGAAATTCTCTTGCTTGTTAAATTTCTTATCAATGGTATTACCTACGACGATTGATTTTACTGATAGTAACTTATCTTTAAATATCAGTTCATTAGATTTTATGTTAGTAGACAATTTAATTCCAAATCTGAAGACGAAATATCTCCAGGTGGACACCACATAATTTATCAAGGCACCTCCATAATTCAATATCAATTTATCCTTACCTTGATCAGCAATGGTTAAAATCATACCGGGCAACCCACCAACACTGGACCAATTCAATTCACCAGTCAAGAAAATATTTTCCAATTTTGCAATCTTAATCTTATTCTCAGTCAATGATCTCTGCGCTCCTTCTGTAATCTTACCAAACATGTATCTTTCCCCATGATTAGACTGTAACAGTAAACAAGGGTGTCTGGTGTCCGCTGACGGTTGTGTCACTGTGGTTAACGTGAACATCGAGGTAAAATTTCTTCTTCTAGGCGAGGTTAAAAATGTACTGGTCCTATGGCACACACTATTACGCCACAACAGTTTGGATGACAAGGTTACAAATGACTCCTTTGATTTGCTGAAGTTATTTGTAACGATTTTAAACTCATCACTGAATTTTTCATTAATTTTTTTTTCATTGTTTTTCAATTTTTCACTGCAAATATATAGTGGAATTAGAAGTGGCTAGTACAGCTCCCAGTCAGACAGGTATATCTGTTTGTGTATATGATGTATATAGGATATTGTTTCTGTAAATCAAGAATTAATGATATTGGAATTTGTTATTATAATGTTGAATCATATAATATTGCTACTGTCTATAGATATATTATACTGATGTTTACATTAAATGCATCCAATTTCTATTACAAAGCTGCCACATACCCATTCCACATAACAATATACTAGCAGAGCAGCCACACAACAGCAGTGACAACGCCATACAAAATAAACAAAACGGCTTAACTTATTTTTTGCTGTCATCTTTCACTTTGACTTCTCCCGATTCAAAGAAGTCAGAAGGAAGAAGTCATCTCTTAATTATATTATATAATATAATGTAAAGAGATTGTACTATATAAAGAGTGTATAGACTGTTTTGTTATAATGTCGCAACGTTTAATGTAGTACACTTAAAACACAACAAGAACAAGAATAAGAACACAATGTCTATTAAACCTGGCCGTACCATATTGGCATCCACTATTGCCAAAATGTTCACTGAAGAGATCAGTGCTAAAGTATCACTGTTGAAAAAAACCAGACCACAGGGACCCTTACTGGTTGGCTTCTTGGCTAATGACGACCCCGCTGCAGAGACATATGCCAACTGGACACAAAAGACTTCAGAATCGTTAGGTATCCGTTACGAATTGAGAAAATTTGAGGATAAGGATATTCTGGAGGAAAATATTATTGAAGCTAACCACGATGACTCTGTTGACGGGATAATGATATATTTCCCCGTGTTTGGTAACGCACAGGATCAATATTTACAACAGATCGTGTCACCTGAGAAGGATGTTGAAGGTTTAAACCACTTATATTACCAAAATTTGTACCACAACGTAAGATATCTGGATAAAGAACAAAAACAAAAATCTATCTTACCATGTACACCTTTGGCCATTGTGAAGATTTTAGAATATTTGAAAATATACAATTCATTGTTACCGTATGGTAATCACCTTTTCGGAAAGAAATGTGTTGTAGTGAACAGATCAGAAATTGTAGGTAGACCCCTGGCGGCATTGTTAGCAAACGATGGGGCCACTGTATACTCTGTGGATGTCAATAATGTACAAAAATTTACAAGAGGTGAAGGTCTTAAATTTATTAAACATCAAGTGGAAGATTTAGGTGATTACTCCGAAGAACTATTGAAGGAAGTGTGCCAGGATGCAGATGTGATTATTACAGGTGTACCCTCTGAGTCATACAAATTTCCCACTGAATATATACAAGATGGTACTGCCTGTATCAATTTTTCATCACATAAAAATTTCTCTGAAGATGTGAAGACTCGAGCATCTTTGTACGTACCGATGACGGGGAAAGTGACCATTGCCATGCTGTTAAGAAATATGTTAAGACTCGTGGACAACAGACAAATGAGAGAATCAACTACCTCTCAATAAACCTCTTTACAGTCCTTTATACTTTATACAGATATATATATATTTAACCGTGTATCATGATACTTAATTATTGGCATCGAATTTCAAAAAATTCAAAAGTTGGAATTTATTGAGTGAATTAACAACAACAAAGTCCTACAACAAATTCGTGATAGATATAGCCTGGTATGTCTAGACCTATCTTCCAATTGCGAAAGGGGCTTGCTGAAAGCGAGGAGCCACAAGAGAACGTCAATGTACGGGATCACTCATGGCAATCCGTGCAGGATGAGTCATTGCCTAATAATACAGATTTGAGTTTCGATAATAATCAATTGAATAACAAAATTTTAACAGAGAATGAAAAATATGTGGTCAAGAAATTCAGTGTGGATACATTGGCTTTAATATCGAATAATGACTTGCAACAAGTTCAAGGTTCCATCGACACTCAATCAGGGAAAGCTTTAATTAATGATTCCAACAATTTATACATTTGGAATTATCAATTAAATTCTACAAATATTCCATTCAATAAGATTCCATTGAATGCAGACATTGAATCCGTACCCACTTGTCTTTTGACTTGGCCAGCCACTATGAATGAATTTAATATGAATGCACTAGATAATAATAATAATAGCAACAATAACAATACTACTACTATTGAAAATGATTGTGGGATCTGTATTATTTATAAGCAGGAAGGGAAAATTATTTTTTATGAAGATATCTCTTCCATTAACAATTTATACTCACAATTATCACAAAATATGGCTCATGTATTGGATTTGGGTCTTAAAGATTCAAATGAATTTATTACTTTGACACTAAATGTTGAGCCTAATGGTGTCATATTGGCAACTTCGTTTGGTCGAGTCTTATTTGTCAGTTTGAGAGATTCTATGGGGAAACCAAAGATTCAATTGAAACAACAACTAAATAAATCAAACAGAAATTTCTTTTCTAAATTCATCTCATCATCATCGTCCACAGCAACTACAAACTTATCGTCTAGTGATATCGTCTCATTGAAAAATGGTCCCATTGTAGGTAAGGGGGAAAGATTACTTTATATCACTACTAGAGGTGGTCAATTCCAAATTTGGCAATTATCCGTGAGTGCCAATTGTTATAAAAGGTTAGATGTCTCCATAACTGATCAAATTTTGGAATCTTTACAAGATTTATATCCATTCGCTTACGGGTCTTTAAAAATTTTGGATTCTCATCCATTGTTTAAAGATGATCATACAAAACATATGTTTCTATCTTGCATTACTGATGGATTTGAAACTTGTTACATATTGTCAACTATAATTTTTGACGAAAGAGCAAACAATTTGAGTATTTTCTCGACTTATAGGTTAAACACATATTCTTCACCACTATCAACCATATCTTTACCCAAATTATTTATCCCCAATGCATTAAATGAGAACACATCTCCAATTATTAATGTAGAAGTATTATTTCATGATGCTGTGGTATTGACTCAAATTAGTTCCAAATTGGATTTAACGTTTACACTAAAGAGAAAATGGGAAGATATTATATCATTCCGTGATGATATTCATATCACGGGTACAGGTTATAATTCAAGTTCATTGTTTTTATTGAGCAAAGAAATTGGTGGTATTATGGAGATTGAATTGAAAGATGTGGAAGACAATTTAGATCAAAATTTACATGAATCAAGATTTGTCAAGACCCATGTAGATCAAGCTATCTATTTCTCCCATGTCAATATTAATAATCCAATTGAGTTTAATTTATCTGATAATATTTATTTGGATACTACCACCATTGAAAATGATTTGACTCTTTCCAGTGACCAAATTTTTTTCTCCACGGGTAAATATATTGCACCATCCTCTACCAACTTGGAGCAACATTTAACCATTAGAATAAATTATTACAAAAATTTAATATTGTTCGTTGAAACAAATTTCAATAATAAAATTTCACCAGCGATAAAATTATCATTCATTGAAAAATTTGAAATCATGAATAGTTGTTTGAAATTTTTACAATATTTAACTATGTTACAAAATAACAACAATTGTGGAAAGATTAATGAAACTTGGTCTCTAGTGCTTTCGAAGAATAATTTGACAAAGGAAAGTTTGGTGATAAATAAATTGGATAAATATCCACAATTACTAACACAATTTTTAAATAAAATTCCACTAAATTCAGAACCAAGTGATTATAAATATACTTTAGTGAATCTTTTAATTACATGTGTTTATGAATCAATCTTAGAGGATGGTGAAAAATCACTAAGATACGAAAGGATGAATTTGGATTTATTAGAAGTAGATTCAACTCATTTCCCATGGTTTATCAATTTAGATAATCTGACTATTATCAATAAAATCTTCTTTGAATACAAATTTTCCCTGGATGAGAAAAACATTGATGTGACGACTAAAGAACAATTTTTATCATTATTGAAAATATTATATTATTGTTTCAACCAAGTTCGTTTATGGTTATCTGTAAACTCATCATTAGTAGATGATTCTACGGAAGATTATTCCACTTTCAAGGCGATCAATAAATTATATTTAACCAATCATGTAGATTGGAATCGTATCTTATGTGAAATTGATTATCAACAACAATCCATTCAAATCACTGATTTCTATAAGGATTTAGAATCACTAGTCAATACATTGGAGACATTACCATTTGACGCGACCAAGGATTTGTATAACCAATTTTTCGAGAAATTCGGTTATTCATTTGCTTCAACTTTATTCGAATATTATGCCTTGAATAATAAATTGACTGAACTGTTTTATAGATTCCCTGAACAACATGATCAATTAATTAATTTTTTTCAACATAATTCTGATAAATATGGTTCTATTTCATGGATACAAGATATCATTGATGAAAATTATGTTCATGCTTCCGAGACCTTGAGTAAATTGAACCTTTTAGGTAATCCTTTAGAGACCAACCAATTTCATTTAAACATTGCTAAATTGAGTTCCTTGGTCAATGAAAATGATAATTTGAATGTGGAAGAATTACAGAAAATTCAATGTAGTTTAGATTTGTTAGATGGTGAAAAAAATCTCTTGTCGAAGATTCAAAATGTTGAAATGAATGAAAAATACATTGGTACTGACATTGAGGTAGTTTTCATGAAATTAGCTCAAATTTTAAAATCTAATAAGACTATCGCCTTCCATGAAGTCATTGAATTATACACTTTATTAAAGGATGAAGATAGTTTCTATTGTGCCTTGAAATTATTAGCGTTTAATTCAGATGCATTAGAATACGAAGTAAAAAATTTCTTAATTACGACGTTATGGAGAAGATGTATTTTATTCGATACTTTAACAGAAGACAATAATATCACTGAAAGTTTATGTGATAAATTACTGCGAAGATTTTTCGAAGAAGAATTATATTATTATAATTATCCATTGCCATCAGTGAAAACTTTAATCGACACCTCAATTGCCTCTGATGAAATGTTGGGTAATTTGTACGCTAAATATGTTACTGATAGTGAAATACAAGGTGTGAAGAAAGTGATTCACAATGAAATTGAACAAATCAATGGATTGGGAAATATATTACATTCTACGTTACAATCTCTAATATCTTCCGCCAATGAATCTACAGGTGGCAAATGTGTGATCAATTACGAGACCAATGAAATTGAATTCAAATAAATTAGAACTATTTGTATATTACACAATATGTATATATATAATTTAAGATTTATCATCATACACTCATCTTCATTTGAATTCTAGCCTGAGGATGATAATTTTCGATTTCAAAATCTTCGAATTTAAAATCGTCAATACTGTTCACGTTACGATTAATCTTTAAAGTAGGGAAAGTTGTTGGTGTTCTTGCAATTTGTTCTTTCAATGCATCCACATGATCACTGTATACATGAGCATCTCCTAAAGTGTGAATAAATTCACCTGGTTCCATATCACAAACGTGTGCAATCATGATAGTTAACAGAGCATACGAGGCAATGTTAAAGGGAACACCAAGCCCCATATCACACGATCTTTGATACAATTGGCATGATAATCTGGGTTTACCCTCTTTAGGAAAATTCACATAAAATTGTGAAAACACATGACAAGGTGGTAGTGCCATTTGTGGGAAGTCGGGTGGATTCCATGCACTCATAATAATTCTTCTATCGTATGGATTGTGCTTCAATTTGTAAATGACTTCTTGTAATTGATCTACACCTTGACCAGTGTAATCATCATCACAAGTCTTATATTCAGCACCAAAATGTCTCCATTGGAACCCATACACTGGCCCCAAATCCCCCTCTTTTCTGTCAGTTAACCCCAACTTGTCCAAATACTCTCTAGAACCGTTCCCTTCCCAAATTTTGACACCTTGTTCAGACAATTTCTTACCGTCTGTACAACCGGCAATAAACCACAGCAGTTCCAAGATGATTCCCTTAGTAAACACTTTCTTTGTGGTTAATAATGGAAATTTTCCGTCTTGTAAATTAAATCTCAATTGAGGAGGAGCAAACAAACTCAACGTACCCGTACCAGTCCTATCTGGTCTAAACTCACCTTCATCGATGATCCGTTGGCACAGTTCCAGATATTGTTGTTCTTCTTTGTTACCTTCTTTTACTTGTTCCTTGCTATTAGTCATTGCTGTTATTATTCTGTGGTGATCGCTACTACTGAGTAATACTAATATCAATGCTGTTAATATTTCTTATTTGATATTACTAATTGACGCGTTTCGTGTCTTTTCCTTTAATGTAAAGTTTCTTTAATTTTTCAATGAAAATTAAAAGTTGCTTTAAAGAGTGAAGAAAAGAGAACAGCAAGAAGGGACCAGAAGATGACCAATTTGACTCCGTTGTTTAGGAAATACGTCAATGTGGTGGATGAAGAATTTGGTGGGAAAGAGACCAGTATATCCCAAGTTCAATCGACAGATTTGAACCAATATTCGTTGAAGGATTCGTTTATCAAAGAATGTTACGATTTGTCCAACTATATGAAAGAGTTGAAGAAAGTGTTGACGAATATTGAACCAGAATACAGGCGAGATGACGATCTGAACATGAGTGAGATGGATAAAGATGATTTTGATACGGATTTCAGATTGAAATTTCAACAATATGTAACCAAGTTTAAACATTTGGAAAAGTATGAATTGCAAAGACAAGAATTGATCGATGAACAATTGTTACATGAATCCACACTGTTGAACCAGTTATTGCATAAACGTAAAGACAGGGAGACCTTGGTCGGCTACCATCGAATGAATAATAAATTTAGAATTGGAGTATTGAACTCTTTAAATCTTTGGATTAATAAAGTGTCCAGTCAATTCACTGACATGCAACAAGAAAGATTGATTAATCAAAGGAAATTTGAATTGTTAGACTTTAACGCTGGTGTGTATCATCCTCATCACGACCAGACGGAGAAGGGAGAAGATTTAGAATCCCCCACTGATAAAATATTATTAAACAGTGCAATATCAGCAGTATCACAAAGTTCACAAGTGGAAACTATTCAAGATGAAGTGAAACTTTACGAAGACACTGTATCAAAATTGACTCAAGAACAATTACAAATATTACAAACTGAACATGAAGAATTGTTGAATCAAAAAAATGATCAAATTAAAAGTGTAGAGAAGATAAACAAGACTATACTAGATATTGTTACTATACAAAATGAATTATCCACTCATTTACAATCACAATCACAAAATATTAATACTATGCTAGATAATCAAGATGAAGTGGAATTAAACATTGAAAAGGGTAATAAACAATTGCACAGTGCAAAGAAATCTGCTAGTAGATCAGCCAAATTAATCACATATATGGCAATCATAATGGCCTTATTCATATTGTTTTTAGATTTTATTAATTAACTAACTAATTAATAAGTATATATTATTACAAAAAATGCATCAATTTAAATTCATGATGGCCCCAGTGGCCACTGTTCTACCATCTTTTCTTAGGATAACTCTACCTAAATGTTTATTCTCTTGGAAAGTTAACATCGGAATCCATCTTTTCTTTTCAGTCAATTCAATCTCTACAATGGCCACTTGATTAGATGATAAATGTCTAGCTTTCTTCTTAGACACTTTTGATGGGTCATGTTTATCCATAATCGATACTAATTTATTGATTCTAGCAGGTTGTTCACAAACACCTCTAAATAGCATTAATGATGTACCTGGAAGTAAAGGTCTATTCATTTTGAAAGTTAATAATTGTACTGTAAAATCTTGTGCTGCTTTAACATCATACTCGACAGATGCAGCTAGGTCACCACCTTGGATATCTTCAGGGTGTGCATGACGGAGTTTCAAAGTAACAAAATCACCTTTCACTGCTACATTACTCTGATGTTGATCTCTGCCTTTGATGATCTTGTCAACCAAGACACTTTGTTCAGAGGGGTAAATGGTAATAGTTTCACCAGGTTGGATAGACCCTGATTCTACTTTACCAGAGATGATAGCTTCATCATTCTTCTTAGAAGTCATAACTTCCAAGATAGACAGTAAGAATGGCTTACCGATAACATCAGTCTTAGCTGCGAGTCCAACTTCCATGGCGACATCTTCCAAAGTTTCAACGAGAGAGTGTCCTTCATACCAATTCTGTGGTTCTGGGTACGGAATTTTATAAACACCTTCCCCAGAGAACCCACTTAATGGTACCCATTTAATTTGTTCATCTTTAAAACCAATATCGTGAAAGAATGCAGTCAATTTAACTTTAATAGTATTAAATCTCTCCTGAGACCAATTCACTGAATCCATCTTATTCATTGCGACTACAATTGTGGACACATCCATACTTCTTGCTAAAAGTGCATGTTCTTTAGTTTGTCCATCTAAATCAAACCCCGATTCGAATGCATCAGTACCACAATCCACTGATAATATGGCCACATCAGCTTGTGATACACCGGCAATGGCATTCGGTACAAAATCTTTATGGCCAGGAGCATCTACAATAGTGAAATTGGCCTTAGGAGTATCAAAATCACTAGTACAAATAGACACAGTGACACCACGTTCTCTTTCTTCGGTAGTTTGATCCATAACCCAGGCCAAATGGAAAGAAGATTTACCTATTCTCTCAGATTCTTTCTTCAATTTCCTTATATGATTTGTATCTACAGCACCAATATCATATAATAATCTTCCCATAAGAGTTGATTTACCTGCATCAACATGCCCCAACACTACAAAACTTAAATGTGGTTTAGATGTAGACAAATATTCTTCTAAATCAATTGGTTTCCTTGGTTTAGTAGGCACTGTAGTTTTCTTATAAGTGACAATAACATTTCCCCCATCATCATCGTCTTGTGAGTTTACACGTTTTCTTTCATCGTCATCATCATCGTCATCTAACCATGACAAATCATCATCACTAGTTTGCTTTACGGGGTCTTCTACAGTTAAACTCGATATAGAGTTAGACATAGTGTCAATGTCTGACACCACAGGTGTAATCAACATTTTCCTCTTCTTGAAAGTTCTCTTCAACTCCAGCACAGCAGCCTGTAATTCAAAATCATTATCAAATAATGCTAATTTCAAATCAAGATTAGTCCAACCTTGATACTCTTCCATCTCATTTTTTAAACCTGGGAACAACTCATTCATCAAATCATATTCTTCATCGTTCAAATAATCATCAAATTCCTGTTCGTTATGGAAATCAGGAATCTCCTCATCGTAATCGTCCTCGTCACTGTACTTAGCCATAATATAAATATGTGGTTCTTGGAGCGTCTTGTATGATTTCTTACTGTTGAAATATAATTTTTCATTATTTATATGGATAAATTTTTCACTTTTTAAAGAGGGTGCCAATGAGTAATAATTATATACAAGATATTGAACCATATATACTTTAAAAGAATGTCAGTGGTAGTCTCCACCCCTGTTCAAGGTCTGTACCACAGTTCTTTCCGTTTCTTTCTGTCTTCTCTAGCCTTTGTTCGCTTAGAACTCCAACGTGATTTGATTGTATCCAATCTCGTTTGCATTTCCACGAGTCTATCTTTGGGGGCACTTGAGACTATGGAGATAAACAATGGTGACACATTGAACCTTTTACCTAATGATTTCCTACTATTTTCTACGGGGTCTGTGGATCTCAATCTAACAATTTCTTGTACTTGTTCTGGGGTCAAATGATACGTTTTCTCCTCCAGGGTACTCTTCCCACACAACACAGGTGGTGCCAATTTTGAATCCACTGGGATTGAACTTGTTTGTAACTGTTTCAAGAACTGTCTCCGAGGGTCATTTGGCGGTAGGAACGCCCTTGGGATAGTCTCACTATTTATGGACCCCGTGGGGGAAGCCTGTGATGGGTTGTAATACACACCTGTTGGCAACTTGGCCTTCATGTATCCCTTGTAGTTAGAAGCAGAACTCGTTGGGTTATAAATCGTAGGAGAACCATGCAACTCCGGCATTGCCCGGGGATCCTCACTCTTCTTGATGAATTTGGACATTTCCTTCTTGCACATTTTGCTACTGTGGTGGATATTCCTCCTAAAACACTGCATCTATATTCGTTCTTTTTGTTATTGTCGTTATTACAAGTGTATTCTTCGTAATATAACCCTTTCTATATTTTCATTTCTTCTATTTTCTTGAAATATTAATTTATCGATGATTTGATTACAGAAAAAACACATTGGAAAAGTGGTCCAGCAATGAGTCAAACAGAGCAAAACCTTATTAAATTGATTCAGGCACAGACAAGTACAAATGTCACGGTTAATTTTGTAAAAACTGTGCAAAAATTGGCTTGGAATAAGACTCAGGATGACTTTGTGAAAGCCTGTATGATGTTGGGTAAGTTTGAGGGTAAGAAAGGGTTCTTACAGGACTTGTATGATAAGTTACAAGCTGGGGAAATTAGGGTAGGACTTGTAGAGACCAAAAATCATCAACCAGTACAGCATAAGGAGAAACCGATGTTATTAAAGCAGAAACGCAAAGTTCAATTGATATTTGATCAAGAAGATGACGATGATGAAAAAGAAGTTCAGGATGACTATATGGTAAAGGCGAAACCGGTAAACCCATTTCTGACCAATAAACCCAGCCAAGTTACTCCTAAGATTAAATTTAAGAAAATTAACAAAGTGATGGCAGATAAATTGAAAGAATATTCTACTAGGTCTGATCATCATCATGTTAATGATGAGCAAATGAAAATAGCAAACCCATCTGATAAAAATAGTATAAAAGAAATTAAAGTGATATCTACTCCTATTAAATACACTCAAGAAGAGATTGATAACAGTACACATTATATAAATAATGAAATTACTGAAGAGGATAAAGATTGGTACAATTATGATGATGATGTGGGTAATTTGGTCAATGAAGAAGTTGATGTTATAAATGAGTTGGACTTCAAACAAACAAACCATAATAGTAGGCACAGATATGGTGACACAACACATTCAGAGATTCAATTGAATTCACTACCGATATCCAAGAGGAAAAATTGGTTACCACATTTCTTATTAGAATACACTAAATTGGCTAATATTTCTGATGCAGCCATCATCGGATCCCTAGTGGAATCATCGCAAGAGGGGTTGATCAACCCATTTAAAAATCCAGAAAGTGAATTCTCATTAAATGCAAGAAGAGGTAGTAAATTGGTTCATTATAAAAGAATGAATAAAGAACATGCACAAAAATCAAAGGAAAACACACAATTATCAAATACTGCTATGGGGAACGTAGTTGGTGTTAATCACAATGAACAGGAAAATATTACTAATAAATCACAACACGAGGTTGAGGAGGAGGAAGATAATAACAACGTTGAATCATGGCAAGATATTCAGGCAAAAAGGAAATTATTACCTGCATATAAGGCCAAATCACAATTGATATCATTGATCAACAATAATCAAGTGTCTATTATTATAGGTGAAACAGGTTCAGGTAAGACAACACAATTGGCACAATTCTTATACGAAGCGGGATTTTGTCAAGATGGCCAATTGATCGGTATCACCCAACCTCGTAGAGTCGCTGCCATGTCTGTTGCAACACGTGTGGCCACAGAGATGGGTGTGGAATTGGGTAAAGAAGTTGGGTATTCTATTAGATTTGAAGATTACACTTCTTCAAAGACAATTATTAAATTTATGACAGATGGTATCTTGCTTCGTGAATCATTATTAGATCCATTATTAAGTAAATATAAATGTATCATCATTGATGAAGCTCATGAACGTTCCTTAAACACTGATGTACTATTAGGTATTTTCAAAACTTTAGTGGGACAAAGAAGAGACATAAAGATAATTATTACCTCCGCTACCATGAATGCTGCTAAATTCTCTAAATTTTTTGGTAATGCACCTCAATTTACTATACCGGGGAGAACTTTTCCAGTACAAATTAATTATTCGAAACATCCAGTGGTCGATTATGTTGAGTCTGCCGTCACAGAAGCTACACGAATTCATGTTTCCACATCTATCACCAGTGGTGATATCCTAATCTTTATGACAGGTCAAGAAGATATTGAAACAACGTCCGAAGCCATTAAGGAAAAATTGGTAGAAGTTTATAGAAAGAGAAAGGGTATTTCTAAATTCGATGAAATTAATGACATAGCAATTTTCCCCATTTATTCTGCTTTACCAACAAATCTTCAAAATAAAATATTTCATAAATTAGATGAAACAAAGAGGAAAATAGTCATTGCTACTAATATAGCTGAAACATCTTTAACCATTGATGGTATTAAATATGTCATTGATTGTGGTTACTCTAAATTAAAGGTGTTTAACCCAAAAATTGGTTTAGACAGTTTGACGATTACCCCGATATCATTGGCTAATGCCAATCAGCGTTCTGGTAGAGCTGGTCGTACTGGGCCGGGTATTGCATACAGACTATATACAGAAGAAGCAGCAGAAGAAGATATGTACGTTCAAACGGTACCCGAAATTCAAAGAACCAATTTAGCAAATACGATCTTACTACTGAAATCTCTCGGTATTCAAGACGTTTTGAAATTCCCGTTCATTGATAAGCCACCTTTGCAAACTTTATTAGCATCATTATATGAGCTTTGGTTTATTGAAGCAATCGACAATTTTGGTAATTTAACCAAATTGGGTGAATCGATGTCTAAATTCCCACTACCACCTTCGCTTTCCAAGATACTGTTAATTGCAACTGAAAATGGTTGTAGTGAAGAGATATTAACTATTGTTTCTATGCTTTCGGTACCTCAGGTTTTCCATAGACCCAAAGAGAGAGAAAAGGAGTCTGATTCAGCCAGAGCCAGATTTTTTGTACCCGAATCTGATCACCTTACATTATTGAACGTGTATTCACAATGGAAGAGTAATAAATATTCATCATATTGGTGTAATAAACATTTCTTGGTTTCCAAATCATTATTGAGGGCCAGAGACATTAAGAATCAACTAATTCAAGTAATGCAAAAACACCAGCTACCCATTATGTCATCCGGTCCTGATTGGGATATTATAAGACGTTGTATATGTTCGGGATTTGCTCATCAAGCGGCAAAAGTATCTGGTTTAAGTAAATTTATCAATTTAAAGACAGGAATGAATGTAGAATTGCACCCGACTAGTGCTCTATTTGGTCTTGGTGATCCACCACCATATGTTGTTTACCACGAACTTTTAATGACGACTAAAGAATATATCTGTTGTGTGACATCTGTAGACCCATTCTGGTTAATGGATTATGGCTGTCTACTTTATGATATTAAAAGAGTCAAAGAAGAACCCGGTAATAATTTTGGGCTATTTAACAATGAACAAGAGACCTCTCGAACAGATGTTTCAGATCAGTTTGATGAAAGATTGCAAATGTGTCTCGATAAGAGAGATAATATTTTAAACCAAATACGTGAAGATGAACAGACTTTCCAAACAAAAAAACAAGACATAACAAACAGGTCCTTAACTAAAGAATCCAATAACAATAAAAAGGCCGTTAGTATTGGCTTTAAAAGAAGAAGACCATTCTAACAAAAATGTAACAATAAATATAATATAATATATATATATATATATACAAGCATTCGTATATATATATATTTTTTTAATTACCCCAGGAAGGTTGTGATTCAAATATTGGAGGTGGTAAAGAATTAGTAAACCCATTATAATAACCTCCGAATGATCTACAATCAGATTGTTCATAAATAGCGTTTGCCTTAGGCAACCATTCTTTCATGTTTTGAATCCTACGTTTACTGGCAGGATGTGTACTCAAGAATTCAAAATTAGCACCTCGACTCATATTCCTTTGTTCAAATTGTGCCATTCTCCCCCATAATTTGGCAGATTCATTTGGATCAAAACAAGCTCTTGCCATAATCATTAATCCAATGTAATCTGCCTCAGTTTCCATCTGTCTTGATGCAGGCATTCTCAATAACCCATCAGTCAACAAGTTATTAATACCTTGAATACCTGTGGCGGCATAAACTAGTAGACTCACTAATGAATACAGTGGTGCCTTGGAAAGATTTTCAGAAGTGTGCCTGGCCAATTGATGTGCAAATTCGTGAGATAACACTGTAGCGATCCCATCATCATTCTTACAAATACCTAATATATTGCTAAACACAAATACTTTCCCTCCAGGTAGGACAAATGCATTTGGTGGTGCTTGTGAATCATTGACCACATGTATTTTCCATTGTATTCCTTCTAATAAAGATTTATCTACTGTAGGGTCTTTATAAGCAGCCTCCACTATTTTGGCAAATATCTTCTCCACTTTCTTGGTGATGTGATGATTCCTAGGTAGGATATTTCCTTGAGTTTCTTGTAAGATAGATTTGTAAGTGTAATTTCCAATTGTCAATTCCAAAGATCTTGGTATCCAAATAAATCTTCTTCTATTGCTCACAGGTGCTTCTTCTAGATGTGTAATAAAGAACAGAGACCCACCGCCTAATATCCACAACAGGTATTTACGAGATTTTGGGTCTGTTATGTATTGAACCAAAGAATCATTTGATTGGTTTCTATTATTAAATCTTCGATATGTGTATTGAGTTTGGTAAGTTCTTCTAGAAACTAGAAACATGGGTTGCTTGAGCAATACATTTGTGTGTATCACATGCTGTAGTTTGGATATGGGCGTTGTGAGATGTTTAAGCATGATTCTTTCAACTGTACTGTTGGTGAATAGATCTGTCAAATAAGAACTTCTATATTTTCAATTTTATTGAAAAATCTCATCAATGCCAATATGAATACATATATGTGTTTTACATATCTTTATATATGAAGAAGTTATTCGTCTATTATATCTCAAACGTAGAGGGATCTGGATTGTCTGTAATGGAAGTGTTTCTATTTCTATTGGTCAATTCTTGATATCTTTGTTGAGTCTTGAAATATAATAACCAAGCAGTCAAAGTGAAGACAAAAACTGTAATTAAAATACTGAATATATCAAATATTTTGGAGCCTGATGAGTGTGATTCACCAAGATTTTTAATTCTGGATCCAATAAACAAGTAAATCAACATCTTTGGGGTAGTGATTAAATTAGCGATAGCAAAATTACGTAACGATATCCCATAGACACCAGCAATAGCACCATTAGTCAAAGAGTAAGGGAATGGACATAACCTTAATAAAGCCAATATCCAGTAACTGTTATTCTCTTGTAAAATGGATGCAAACGCTTCAAATCTTTTATTTAAATGGATTAATCTTTCAGCTCTGGAATGTAAAAGGTTCTGAAACACTGCAAAAGATGCAATACACCCAGTGACAGACGCGAAAGATAAAATAAACCAGCCTTGAAAAGAAACACCATAGATCAAACCTGTGCTGGTGGACAAAAACGAAAACCCAATCAACGGTGGAAATCCAACAATGAATATCAAAGCCATTAGTATAAATTGAGTAGAGGATTTGGCCCTCAGATCATTGGATGCCTCTACCACTTTATTCAGGATAACTTTGTGGAACACAAGGAACAATATACCCATGATAAACGCACATACTGCAAAAATACAAACTAGACTTCGTTGCCACAAGGGTAACGCATTGAATTGATTAGACAACTGGTACACTATTTTCTTGACCCCGTACACTAACCGTTGTCTCGGGGTTAAACTGTACATGTCAAGGAAATCGTGTTCTTCCTCTTCAGGATCATCATTATTTAAACCTTGGAAATACGTTTCGTTGAATTCGTCGAGATTATCGTCAATAGTGTCATCAGTAAACGGATTGATGGTATTTGTAGCGGCAGGCATTGCTTTATTATGGCTCTTTTGTAACAGATAGAAGTTTTAATAGTTGTTTCCTATTTTAAGGATTGTGTTTTTTCAAAAAATTGACAAATTTCTTATATGAATGAATATATATATATTAGGATAATTATGTTATCAATTATGTATGGACGCTTCCTTTGAAGGTGGATCCGATATCAATGGGTCGATGTTAGAATAATCTACGTCAGAAGAACTGTTTTCTTCATTGTCCTTCTTGTCCATGTTGTTTTCCACAGAGTCAAAAATGTAATTATCCATGATCTGGTTATTGTTCGATATTTTGTTGATTTGAAACAGATTTCTTGGTGGAGTGCTTGAGTCTTCATGATGGTGAAACTTTGCATCGGCACTATTTCTCCTGTATTGTATGTGAGAGTCTGTGAAGAATGGATTTGTAGAAGATCTGCCTTTACTGCTTCTTGGTCCCGCAGATTTTGGGTCAAATATACCTGATCTAGACGTAGACCTGTAGCCAATAGACGCTCTACGTGGCGATTTTAATTTAGACATGGGTGATTGCTGATCATGTAACATTAAATGCTTATTAGTGTCCGTAATGTTCCAAGTTTTCTTCTCCATGGGGAAAAAAATATGGCCCGTACTTTTCTTATTGTAAAGGTTAGATGTGAAACCGTTATTACTGTTGTTATTGTTGGTTAATTTACTGGCTGATCCCGAAAGGCGTGATGGTGGAGATGTAATGTTAAAGGAATGTGATCCATTCATATGGGTCGCGTATGTGTCCGATTTACGACGTGAATGCTTTGTTGGTGTACGCAATTTGAAATTTATCTTAGAGTTTTCCACATTGCGATTACCAGCTTCACGTAGCAATAAAAGCGAATTAGTGGATTCTGTTTCCAAAAGATTATCATCCAAGACATTAGAAGATTCATAATTGGATTTATGTCCCAATTCTAACATAGTTTGGTTGACCTTATCTGGTGTTAATGGGATATTCGTATTGGTAGCTGGTGGAGCTTTGATTAATCCTATTGGTATATCAGCAAATTGCAAAGGATTTTTAATGGATGATGAGACAATCATTTTACCCTTTAAATATGATATAGCCTTGTCTAGGGCAAACTCTTGACTGCAATGATTTTTAATGATAAACATTTTCGGCCATGTGGCTCTAGCACCATTGGTAATTTCTCTTAGCAAAAATTCTCTTGATGGGTTAGTCAATAATTCATTGATTCGAAGTAACATGCTCATATCTGGCAAGATGGTAATATCACCCGAGTATTGTTGAGATAACACTGATCTCATTTTAGTTAAAGTGTTCTTAGCGATGCCAATTTCACTACCCATCTCCAATGTATGAATTATTTCATTGGACAGGAAATTATAAAATTTACCTAATCTTGATTTCAAACGAGCACTAAATTCATCTTCAATTTCACCTCCTACACAAGATACAGATAATTTTAAAAATGGTACCACATGAACGTTCACTTGGCAGGCAATGATATGATCCACGTTAAACATTTCTGAAAGACGCGAAATAGGTAAATCATTATCCACTGACCCATCGACAAATTTTACTGAACTACTACCATTCCATTCTCTTCTAATACCTGTTCTAGGGTCTTTTTCATATAATGGTGACGAGGGGAAGATACCTGGTAATGAGCAGGAGGCACATACAGCAGACCAAATCAATACATTAGGTGCAGTTAAATTGTTTAGCAATCTTGGTTGTTCAAACAATGATGCTGGTGAGACAGTAATATTTAATATTTTTCCTGTTCTATTGTAAGCCTCTCTAAAAGTTAAATCACCCAAAAATTCGATCATGGTATTAACTAAATGTTTGTTATCAAACCAAGTACCATTTTTAAACAATCTAGAGAATTTAATTAAGAAATTTTCACTTTCACTTTTCTGTTTATCATCTTTGAAGATATTAAAATCTCTTGATAACATTTTTTGTAACAGCGAAGGTATTTCTTCTTTACTATGTACCGACAATACACTGGCCACAATAGCACCCGCGCTGCTCCCACTAATAACTCTCGGTAACATATCTAATTCAAATAGAGTGGCCAAGACACCAATATGGAATAATCCAAAAGTCCCTCCACCGCTAAGCACCAAAGCGGTTCTCCCAATATTTCTTCTTGTCTGTTGTAATATTCCTACAAGATAATTATCATCCAAATCACAATTCATCAAAGTTTCGATTGATTTTTGTGATTCTTCCATATATTCTTCTATGAGATCTTTTGTGCCCACATGTGAATGTCTGTAAAGGTTAACGTTCCCCATATTACCTAAATTCCTCACCCAATTAGTTCTCACCAAATACAATAATTGTGAGTAATCCTTGTTCAATCTGGCGTCTTGTAATTTGCACGTCAATTGTTCAACCAGTTCATAATCATATAAAGTGGATTCTCTTTTCTGTTTCCATTTAAACTTATTTGTTAATTTATCTAATTTCAAAGCAGCATGTTTCCATTCCCCATAGGACATGGCATGTTGTTTCTGTGCTTGCATCTTGGCTATAAGCAAATTCCTCTCGTAGTCCCCAAACAATACTCTGTAACACAGAGACTTGACCTTGGATATAAGAGTTGTGGGTCCCACTTCATCGTCGTTCTCTGTGCCATGACCATCAACTTCATACTCATCCTGTCTCTCATCCATATTATTGATATCACTGTCACCCCCATGTACAGTGTCGTCATCCATTTCATGTTCAGTCTCATCTAAATTAGAATCATATTCCCACGATGACCCCTTCCCCTGTTGGCGCGGACCCAACAAATCATAGTACTGCTCTATCAGATCTTGAGTCAATCTAGACCCACGGTTCCGTAAAACTACGCTTGAAGACGTCATGTTGACCACTTCACTGTCTAATTTACGCTGTCTTTGTGGTCCTTGTGGTCTCTGTATCAATTCGAATCTTGGTAAGACCAAATTTTATTAAATTTGATTTTCCACAGAGAAAAAAACTAATGTGTTCATTATTTGCTGGTGAAATTAATACAGTGAAGAATCGTTAATAGAACTCATTGCAAAATTCACTAAGCGATGTTTAATGGTGTTTATGGGTCTCCTTTCCCCAAATTGAACCCGAACGTGCGATACAAGACTGCGTTGGAAAGGGCTGGCTTCGAAGTGAAACCAGAGAGTAACAGTAAAGATAATAATGGTAATAAGACGACAGTAACGACGCAATTGAGGATACCTATAGGGTCTTCTCCACCTCGTTCTAAAGCCAATATAAAACCAGAGACACAAACTAATAATAATACTGTGAATAAACCAGGAAATGTCATTGTCAACGCCACACCAGCTCCCATTGCATCAAATTTTAAAAATACGGTTAATTCGAATCCAACACAACATATGTTGAACAGTAGGGTACCAAATGGAAACCCTTATGGTCAAATGAATAGTACTATCAATAATACGCCGAATTATTATCCAAACAATATTGTGAATCATTATAATAATAACACAACCAATCCATATCAAACATCTAATTATTACAATAAAGAACCAGAATATATACCGCAGAACAATAACAACAGCAACAACAATGAAAATAATAATACATTCAATTTTGAACAAACTGAACCCATATCAAACCTTCAAGAAGACATAAATCCAATTGAAAAAAGTTTTATGATGTTAACTCAAAATGATTCTGCTAGTGTTTTCACTGATGATGTGACCAGCCGTCATAATGATGTGAGTAATAATGGAAGAGAAAATCCTAAGGTGGAAAGTCTGAATTTTGAACCACATCCTGATTTACATATTTCTGGTGTACCAGAAGGAGATGTACCAATACTGACCGATAATGGCACACAGTTGTCGCCAAATGACTCTTTTCATTCTTCTTTGACCACATCCACAGTTGATAATAACTTTATAAATAATGATAATAATAATGAAGTGATCGATTCGTTTAATGAAATATTGCGCAATGATAGATTTTCATCAACGTCTACTAATCCAAAATTTAATCAAACACCTTATAAGAAAGATTCACAAGGTAACATGTCATCTGAATTGAGTTCCATACATGATAATAAAGAGGATCCAATATCAGAATCTGCAACAAATTTACAAGTAGAACAATTGATTGCACAATTGGATGACGTTTCATTCTCAAGAAATGAAAAATTAGATAATTTAAATTCCATGTCATCCACCTCGTTATTAAATCCAGAGATGGGATCATTATCGATCAATGGACCTTCAGCACGTTTAAAGAAATCAAGTGCTTACCTTTCTGGATTCCCAAACAAGGCAATGTTAAACAAACCATATATCAACACACAATCAATTTATGCGGCAAACAGTTTACCTAAAATGGAAAATTCACAGAAACATTTGTCATCCGAAAGTTCTATAAACAGTATTGATGGAAGAACTGGGACTACGCCAACATTTTATAAATTTAGAGATTTACCTCAGGGACAAAACAATTCTGAATTCTACGCATCATCTACATCATTACTTTTACCCAAAATGAAAGAACATATTGAAGTATACCCCGTAGGAGAAGGGCCTTGTAGAAATTGCCATTTAGAGATTACAGGTAAAAGAATTTTTTCCAAAAAGGCAAATGAATTATCTGGACAATGGCATAGAGAATGTTTTAAATGTACTAATTGTTCTATTGTGTTTAATAAAAACACACCATGTTACATCTTAGATGATCAGCCATATTGCCAAAGACATTATCATGAAATGAATGGTAGCATATGTAGTATTTGTCAAAATTTTATTGAAGGTGAATGTCTAGAAAATGATAAAAAGGAAAGATTCCATATCAACTGTTTAAATTGTTTTCTTTGTAAAACACCCATTACAGGTGATTACTTCATTTTCAATAATGAAATACCGTTATGTACTAATCATGACATGGATGTGTTACTAAGAGAAGGTTTGACACTGTCAATGAATGTAACTGATCAAGAAAATAAGGTGGCCAAGAGAAGAACTAGAGTCATCAATTTCGATGACAACATATTATAAATATAATAATAAATTATGTAGCATTAAATAATGATAATAAGAATAATAAAAATTAAAAGTTATTTTTATCGTGATATTTTTTACCCGAAAAGGAAAATTAGTGAAAATTTTGGAAATCTTGATTATTTAATCAATTTCATTCGATAATATCATATCATTATATAAATCTGGCATTGGAGACTGATAATTTGCTAAATACGATTAGTTAAAAGGTGAAAGAGTAATAGGATAAAATAATAATGGTTAAAGAAGGTCACATTCCAACGTCTCGAACGTCGAATATGGATCAACAAAGTCCGTTGAAGAGAGCTTTGATGAATAATAATAGTAGTAACCACAGCTTAATTGATGAACAAAAATTAATGAAGACACCTGAGACATCTCCAAGAAGTTTCTCCATACACTCCAAAAGACAAAATAGATCTTCTACATCATTAAGTTTTTTAACGACACCAACACATTTGCGCAATGACAGTGATGACGATACAGCTAGCAACAATGCATCACCAAGTTATAATTATTACAATAATATGTCGTTGGATGGTAAGTTTTTACCCCCATCCACACCTAAGTCTAAAAATGGTGAATTGTTCTTATCACCTTCTCCCACATTGTTTAGTCCCAAACTTCGACGTAAAGAATTACTTGATCCGGAGGAGAAACCCATTAGGGAGATTTCCAAGACTTTGAAGACAAGGTTAAATTATGCATTGGTCAAATTACAAAATGGATGGGTAGATAAGACATTGCCAGAATTGGAAAGAGAACTAGAAAGTAAGAATAAAAAACATAGTATGGATGATAATGACGATACATCCGACTCTGCTTGTGTAGATTTTATGAAAGCTGTCTCTAGTCCAGGCAAAAGAATGCATATATCACCCGAGATACACTCTACCGAGTCATTTCCTGAATTGGATGCCATTGAAACGTTAGTCACCATGAAACAAAAAGTAGTTGAGTAAGATCACTTTACAAGCATATCATTCGTAAATAGCAAACGGGTCGATTCTCTACAAAAAAAAAGACTAAATTACATAGATATAGATATATATATCTTCTTTTAATATAAACTGGTTTAAAATTAATCAGTAAATTTATAAGAACCAGTTTCTAAAGTGATACTACCACCTCTGTATGAACCTCTCTTCATTTTATTTTTATTCTTGGTAAAATCTTTACCTCTTACTCTACCTAATCTTTCATTTGCCATTTCACCCCAAGTACCAGCAGCACCCTTATAAGTGTTGTCGGTTAATTCATGTGCTTCAAATGAAATCTTAGATCTTTCTATTCTGGAAAAATGTTTTCTTTGACCTTCCTTTAATTCATCTGTACCAGCAGAGATATTTAATTTTTGTCTCTTTGGTTCAGGTGTTGGTTCTTGAGTGGAACTTCTTTCTGTAGATTCTTCATCTCTTTCTCTCTTACTTTCAGATTTTACATCTTCGGTTTCAGATTCAGAGTCAGAGGAATCAGATGAACTAGATGAGCTGGAGTCGGATGAGCTGGAGTCGGATGAGCTGGAGTCGGACGAGCTGGAAGAGCTTGAATCAGAAGAACTTGAGTCAGAGGAGCTTGAACTAGATGAACTAGAGTCAGAAGAGCTAGAGTCAGAGGAGCTAGAGTCAGAAGAGCTGGAAGAGCTTGAAGCAGAAGAGCTGGAAGAGCTTGACTCAGAAGAGCTAGAGTCAGAGGAGCTGGAGTCAGATGAGCTGGAAGAGCTTGAATCAGAGGAACTTGAATCAGATGAACTAGATGAGCTAGAGTCGGAAGAACTAGATGAGGATGATGAGTCGGAACTGGAGTCTGAAGAACTAGAACTGGAACTAGAAGATGAACTGGAGCTAGAACTAGAATCAGAATTGGACTCTTCACTGTCAGAAGATGAGGAACTAGAATCTGAATCAGAAGATGATGAGGATGAAGATTCATTAGATGAAGAAGATTCTGAATCAGAATCAGACCCGCTGTCATCAGAAGAAGATGAGGATGATGAGGATGAAGAAGAAGAGGAAGAGGATTCTTCCTTAATTTTTTCCTTAGTACTTAACTTTGGAGGTTTGTCTTCTTTAACTGTAGTAGAACCCATGGTCTGTTGTTTCCCTTAACTGTTTATTAACGGTTTGGTCCAGTTGAATTTAATCGATGAGTTTAAAATTTTTCAATTCTTGAATTGATTTTTTTTTTTCATTTGATTAATCCAACTTGAAATCTTCCCGATTAGGAAACTACCATGCCGCGGAGCGAAAAATTGAAATTTGACTGTAGAATGTTTATCATACTAAATAATGTGGTGATAATTAACGCCTGGTAATCCGTTCCAACAAGTCAAATGATAAAGGAGAGTCGCTATATTATTATGTAGAGTTGGTTGACTTGGAATATATACAATAAGCGAGTTTAACCAACTATTTAATTAGTGATTAACGGTATCAATGATACTGTAACACCCGTGCATCCGCTTACATTGTTGTTACTCTAGAGTTGAGAGTAAGAATATACAACACTATTGTTTTGTTCAGTATACATTATCATAACACATTCTTGTTTTGTTTACTTAATGATATCCATTATATGTACATGATTGATAAGTGTAAGTTGTTTGTGTGAACTTTATTGCTCCAATTCTTGAAATTAGAGTATCATTTACTATCTAATACATAATATATGTGCCTTCCAAAATACTCTCTTCAAGATAATGAGGTGATTTTAACACCAAAAAGACAATCATAACATGTAAACAATAACATCAAGTTATTATCATTGGATGTTGATGTTTGTCTTGGAACCCACGTCATTCCATAATTTTGTGTCTTGATAAGACACAAAATCACCCATACGCGGTATATGAAGAGGGTGTACTAATTTCGGAAAGTACTTACCGCTGTGTATATCTCACCTCAAACCCGGTACAGGCCTGTCTCCCTCAATAAATACGTAAATAACATCTTATCAGACCAAGAGTCGTAATCAGCCAAGATAAACAGCAGCCTCAACAAACGATAATGTAAACAAAAAAAAGTCTCGGTTTCTCACCCACTGACACATCCGTAGCCGGCTTTTGAAAATGTGACAAGGACCACGGCACATTCCAATAAAGTTTTCTTTGTTTTGACCAACGGAAATGATAAAATGTGACAGTTTTCTACGGGCATTTCTTCGCAAAAAAAACAGGTAATTTTTTTTTGTGACAAAATCTTTATCCATATGCTTGTTTTCCGTTTTCGCTTACTAAAACAGATTATTTTTTCAGTACTCGAGACTTTCTTATGAACAGAATTCTTTAATTTAAAGTTTTGCGATTGATGATAGTGAGACTCAACTGTGGTGGCCTTGTTATCTGGTAATCCTACTGAAATTGGGTCATATTTTTATTATAAAAAGGACACCATGAACTTGTTTTTTGTCCCACTATTTCTTGTCTCATTACTATTCATCTTGCCATATAATAAGCACAACAACATAGCTCTTTTGGATTTTAATTCGCTTGTAAAATAAATTCAAAATGGTTACTCAAGTATCACATGAATCTGAACCTTTCGATGAGAAAAATGATAACATAGTTATAAAACGTTCTGCTGACAGTAGTGAAGAGGAACAAATTTTAATTGATGGTGAAGAAAACACTAGTAATATGGAAATCACGGTTGATGGTAAAGAACCCACTGAAGAAGAGTATGCCACTTTAAGACATGTCTCCGGGTTCATCCCACTAAGATGTTGGTTGATTGCAATAGTCGAACTGGCTGAAAGATTCTCTTATTACGGTCTTTCTGTACCATTTCAAAATTATATGTCTAATGGTCCCCATGATCATCCAAAGGGTGTCTTAGAATTAAATAGTACTGGTGCCACTGGTCTTTCATATTTTTTTCAATTTTGGTGTTACGTAACACCAATCTTTGGTGGATATATGGCTGATACATTTTGGGGGAAATATAATACTATTATCGTGGGCACTAGTATTTACCTTATTGGTACCTTCATTTTGTTTTTAACTGCTATCCCATCTGTTGCTGATAAGAATGGTTCTCTAGGTGGGTTTATCGTATCTATTATTTTGATTGGGTTGGCAACTGGTATGATTAAGGCTAATTTGTCTGTGTTGATTGCTGATCAATTACCAAGAAAGAAACCTAAAGTGAAAACTTTAAAATCTGGTGAAAGAGTCATTGAAGATCCAAATTTAACTTTACAAAATGTTTTCATGTTCTTCTATATGATGATTAATATTGGGGCCTTGTCTGTCATTGCTACTAGTGAATTGGAATTACATAAAGGGTTCTGGCAAGCTTATTTATTACCCTTCTGTTTCTTTTGGATTGGTGTCGTTGTGTTAATTATTGGTAAGAATAAATTCGTAAAACCACCTGTAGGTGATAAGGTCATCTCTAAGTGTTTTAGAATTCTTTGGATCTTAACTAAAAACAAATATAATTTTGAAGTGGTGACACCATCAATCCATCCAGAAAAAGAATATCCATGGTCAGATAAATTTGTCGATGAAATTAAAAGATCTTTGTTTGCTTGTAAAGTGTTTCTATTCTACCCAATTTTCTTCACTTGTTATGGTCAAATGTTGAGTTCATTCACCACACAAGGTTCCATGATGGAAGCACATGGGTTACCAAATGATTTTTTCCAATGTATTGATTCCATTGCCATTATTGTTTTCATCCCAATTTGTGAAAGATTTTTGTACCCATTCATTAGAAGATGGACACCATTTAGACCAATCACTAAAATCACTTTTGGGTTCTTCTTAGCTTCTGCAGCCATGGTTTGGGCTTGTGTCTTACAACATTTCATTTACAAAGCTGGTCCATTTTACTATTACCCATTAGAAGGTGATGGTCCAAACCATGTTCATATTGGTTGGATTGTTCCTGGGTACGTGTTAATTGCTCTAGCTGAAATTTTCGCCTCCATCACTGGGTTAGAATATGCTTACTCTAAAGCTCCTGCCTCCATGAAATCATTCATTATGGCTTTATACTTATTGACTACTGCATTCGGTTCTGCTATTGGCTGTGCCTTATCTCCTGTTTCTAAAGATCCAGATTACGTTTGGTTATTTGGTGGTTTAGCTGTTGCTTGTATGATTGCTGGTTGTTTATTCTGGACTTGTTTCAAATCGTATAATGATTATGAAGAAGAATTAAACGATATGGATTGTGTAGTGGATGAAACTATGTTAAAGAAAACAAATAAAGAGGATGAAGAAAATGTTGAAGTTCAGTTCAATATGCTTGCTTCTGTAAAGAGTTTATAATGAATTTTATAGTATACATTTCTTCATTTTATTATTATATATGTATTTTTATTACCCTTATTTCAAGTTGATTTATTTTATTATTTTCACTATTAAATGATTCATTACTTTTTTCAACAAATTTCAACTAATTATATATTCAAAGTATTTTGATGTATTTATTAACTAGTATTAAATTCGATTATTGATAATGTATATATATATAATCTCATAAGATATAATTAAATAGATGAACATATATATAAATGATACAATTGAGCGATTCAACTATTTTAACTTCTTCTTTGGTCTCAATTGGTTAGTGTGACCACATTTTCTCTTTCTACAGTTAGTAGCTCTTGGTGGTAATCTAGCGTAACACTTACGACAAACAGATTTGTCACAGTTGTACTTGGAGGCTAGAATCTTTAAAGATGGTTCAATGATACCACCTCTCAATCTCAAGACCAAATGTAAAGTGGATTCCTTTTGAATGTTGTAGTCAGACAAAGTTCTACCGTCTTCTAATTGCTTACCAGCAAAGATTAATCTTTGTTGGTCAGGTGGAATACCTTCCTTATCTTGAATCTTAGACTTGACATTGTCAATGGTGTCAGAAGATTCAACTTCTAAAGTAATAGTCTTACCAGTCAAAGTCTTAACAAAACTAGTTCAAAAAACAAAAATTTGGATTGAATATCATGTTGTTGATATTAAATACAAAAAAAAATCTTGTTAGTAAAAAATTGATCATTCACTCAAGGGATTTAAAGTGTGTTCCGTGTTATATAGTATTGTGTCCATCAAATTCGAAATACTACTGTCTCATTTCAATTGTTCTTATCAATTCCTGGTTTTATCCATATTTAATATACTGTATTATCAAAATCACTGTAGGGTCACTCTCTCTATCCTCACAACACTCCACACTTCACACAGCACTTCACACTCCACAACGCACTATCGTCACATACATTTGCATCTTTGAATCTTGGCCACCTTAAACCAACCAACACAGCCCATACCCAGTAAGCCTTGTATCATATATTAGATACTATTACAATATTCACTGACACTGCAATTCGCGTCCCGCCCCCGGTGTCCGAATCGGGAAATTGTTTTAAATTAAAATTGAATAAATTAAATTAATTATTTTTTTATTTTTTGATGTACAGATGTAACGGGGCAGTCACTCGAAAGAATTTTTTTCTTTTTTTGGGTTTTTTTCCTTTTAATCTATTGAGAATGTCCAAAAGTGTGTTATTTTAGTTCTGGGAAAGTGTCATTGAACAGAAGGCTGTATACATAGAATAAAGCAGAGAAGGCATGTCGGTGGAAAACACGGAATTGTGCTCCTTCTACGAGCTGTCGCAGGAACAATTGCAGAATTTATCACCTGCCTTGGTGGAAACATTGCAAAGGAAATTACAATCTTTCCAATCTGAACAGGTTGAACTCAATGATAAGACAAACAAGATAAACAATTTGAAAAATGAATTGGAGGGTCAAATCAAAGAAAATGATTCTGTTAAGGAACAGAGATTGCAATATGAACAGGAAGTTAATAAATTGAAGAAAGATGTGTTGCAATATGTCAATCAATTAGATTCAGTTAAAGATAAATTGAATGAAATGGAAGAAGAAAACCAACATTTGAAGTCTAATAAGATGGATTTGTCTAAATTGATAAGTGATAAGATATCAGAATTGGATTCTTGGAAATCTGAATTCAACGAATTGTCTGAAACTAATAAAAATTTAAATACAGAGAATAGAGAATTACAAAATACAATTCAATTATTGAAAAATGATAAATTGACTTTTCAATCAGATAATGAAAGGTTAAATAAATTGTTAGAGATTGCTAACACAGAAAATGATTCATTACATAAAGAGATCACTGTGAAAGATGATATGTTTACTTCTTATAAAAAGAAGAAGGAAACGTTACTGGATAGCAATGCACAATTGTTATCTACTACTAAGATCGAATTACAAACAGCTAATTCCAAGATTGATAGTTTGACTAATGATAATGATGAATTAAATAAGGATTTACAAGAGAAAAATTTAACTATTTCACATTTGAATGATACATTGAAATTGAAACAAGATGAATTCGACAATGAATTAAATTTACAGAAAAATTTGGTCAAATTGATGGAAGAACAAACAGAATCATTGAAATCACAACTAAAATCTATAGATAGCGGTAATGATACATCTGTGGAAAATGTGGATAACATTAAATTACAAGATCAAGTGAAAACCTTAAGGGATCACTTATTAAATGTAGAATTGGAAAATAAACGTCAAAAGGCTGCATTCGATGAATTGGGAAAAATGACCAAGGGTGACGAAGATATTTTCACAGTTTCAAAATTATATGGTGATATTACTATATTGAAAAATCAATTGATGAAAGAAATGCAATCTAAAAAGAAATTAGAAGAACAAATGCAATCATTTGTCATTGAATTAGAAAGTAAAGTGCCCTTATTTAACTCTCTTAAACAAAGAACCATTAATCTTGAAAATCAATTGAATGATACGGCTTTACTATTACAACATACATCTATTGAATCTTCCAAGAAGGATTCACAATTAAATGAATTGAATCAACAATTAATTAAATATATGGATAATATCAAATCATTAACTAGAGAAAGACATGATTTGGCTCGTCAATTACAATATATCTTAATTAGATCGTCCATTAATCAAACCCATCAAAATATATTGACCAATGAACAAATGGAGTTTATTAAACAATTATTACAGAACAATGATGAAATCAATGAATCCAATTCACAATTAGTCATCTCGGAAAAATTAGTGGAATTTAAAGATATCATTGATTTGCAATATCAAAATTCTGAATTAATAAAAGTTGTTAGAATGTTATCAGAGAAGGCAGAAAATTTGGAAGCTGAATTAAATAATCAAGAAAGTCTAGAAGTCATTAATGAAGCGAAACAAGCAATTTTAACATTACAAGATAAGAATTCTACTTTAGAATCCAAGATCAAAACTTTAGATCAAGAATTAGAAATTTACAAATCTAAACAAAATACCGAACCTGAATCCGTGGGTACTAAATCTTTGGTTAAGAATGACTCTTCATGTGACAATGAAGAATTACAACAATTACAAAATAAATTTCAAACTGCTGCCTCTGAATATTCTAAAAATATCGAATTATTAAATGAGGAAATTCAAACTTTGCAAAAAGAAAGAAGTGAATTGACTTTAAATTATGAAAAGGAGAAATCATCAAAGAAAATGTTAGATGAAAGGTTAAACACGCTAGATACCTCTTTAAAACTATCAAAATCTGAAAACTCCCAATTAAGATTAAGAGCAGAACATTTATATAAAAGTTTGATAAAACAAGAATCGAATGCATGTGAGACTACGATGAAATATGCAGAATGTTATGGTAGATTGATCTCTTTACAAAATGAAGTTTATAATGCTAATACAGAAAAGCGATTATTGAAGGACTCTGAAAAATTCTTAAACACTCGATTAGATAAAATATTGGAAGAGAGAAATAATCTTAGATTATTAGTGACTCGGTTGCAAACATTACAATCTGAACGTGATCAAGTATTGAAGGATACACAAGAATCATTACAATTAAGAATTGATGAATTAGAATCCAAGAATTCAGAAATTACTAAAGAATTATCTTTGAAAACGAAAGAAACAATTGATATACAACCAAACACACAATATGAGCTCGAATGGTATGAAAAGAAAATAGACACTTTAAGAGAAAAAAATATCGTATTGAACTCTACTGTTACAAACTGTCAATCCAATTTAGAGACTTCTAATTTGAAAATCAAGGCTTTAGAAAGACAATTGGCTGAAGCGGAAACACGTATTCAATCATACAAGGTTCTAACAAGTAGTGATGATGTTAATTCTCAAAGAGAAATTTTACAAAAAGAACTTGAAACTACCAAATTGGACTTGTCGAATTCATATGCACAATTGAATGAATACAAAAATATGGTATCCACTACTCAAGAAGCTTTGGATAATTTAAAGAGTGTACATGAGAATTCTGTTAGAGAGTATGAAACGCAAATTAATGCTTGGAAGGAAAAAACTGTTCAATTAAAAGAAAATGACTCTATATTACAAGACCAGATCTCTAATTTAAATAATGAACTGGAACACAAACAATCTGTATTTGAAAAGGAAAGATTAGAATTGACAGATAAGTTATCTAAATTACAAGCTACACAAGGTGATATTGAAACATACAAACAAGAATATGAGTTGAAAATTCAGGAAATTCAATCAGATTTAGATCAACAAGTCATTTATGCAAATGATGCTCAACGCAATTATGAACAAGAATTGCAGAAACATGCCGATGTGTCCAAGACTCTCAGTCAACTGAGGGAAAAAGCGCAAACTTATAAATCTGAATTAGAAATGTTGACTGCCACAACCGAAGAGTCTTCTAAAATACTGAAAGACAAAGAGACGAGTTGGGAGGAACAGAAGACTTTCTATGAAAAACGGATCGAGTCAGCAGAGGCCAGATTTAAAGATTTAATTGAACAAAATGAAATATTGCACAAGCAAGTTGAACTATTTGAAAAGAGTGCTGATGGTAATGCACTTGATGAAACGGATATTTTATCAAAAAATAAGGAACTCATTATCAGTCTACGTCGTGAACGAGCTATTCTAGAAACCAAATTGAAGGTATCACAAACTGATGAAAGAAATTTACGTGAAACATTAAATGCTACTAAATCTAATTTGGATTCAGTAAAATTAGAGTTAAGTAAATTGAAAAATGAAACAAGTAATTATGCTGAAATAACGAAGCAAAACACAGAGATTATGCAACAATTGAACCAATTAGATTTGTTAAGAGAAAGTAATATTACGTTACGTAATGAGATTAAGAGCGCGCATGAAAAAAATTCATCGATTGTAGAAGAATTAGAGACTTTGAGATCTAAGATATTACCATTACAAGAAAATATTTCAAATTCTGAAGAATTGTTGAGTGTAAAGGATAAGGAATTAGAATCTTTAAAAGATGAATGTACCCGTTGGAAACAACGTTCTCAAGAGATTCTACAGAAATATCAACGAATCGATCCCGATGAACATCAAAAATTGGAAGACGGTTACACTGATTTGAAATTGGAGTATGATGAATTAAAGAAACAGAAAATAGAATTGGAAGATAAATTTAACAGATTAAAGAGACAAGCTCGTGAGAGATTAGATGCATCCAAGGCGACAATTAGTACCTTAAATATCGAACTAAATGATTTCAAAAGTTCTAAAAGTTCTTTAGAAGAAGCATTGAAACTCAAAGATGAACAGTTATCTCGTTTGGAACAAACACTTAAAGAAAATGGTAAGGACTCTGGAACTGTTGATATTTTAACGACTGAATTGACAAATGCTTTGTCTAGATCAAAGGAAATTGAGACTAAACTGAATGAAACAATGAACTCTTCAAACAAATTAACCTGTGAACTTAACCAGGAGATTGAAAGTCTAAGGGAAGAGTTGGATAAACTGAAAAATACGACAGGTATGAGTGGGGAAAGTGAAGAGCTATCTCAAGTAGTTGAAACAATGAGAAAAACTTTTGAAGAAGAAAAGATCACTTTCTTAAACGAGAAAAACAAAGAATTTGATGAAAAAATTGCTCAGGAGCATGCAAAGATAGCAGAAGAGCAAAACAAGTTATCTCAAATGAGAACGTTAATTACTTCAGAACAAGAAAAAATTGAAGAAGAGAAGTTAAAGTTAACTCAAGATAAAGAAGTTGTATCTTCAACTGAACAACAGACGACAGAAGTTCCAAACATTGAACAATTGAAAAATGAATGGGAAGCATCACAAAAAGAAGAAATTGAAAGAAAGGTTAAAGAGGCAGAAGAAAACTTAAAGAAAAGGATTAGATTACCTACTGAAGAAAAGATTAACAAGATTGTTGAAGTCAGGATTGAAGAATTAGAAAAGGAATACAACAATAGAGTGAACGAACAAGCGAAAAAAATGTTGATGTCTCAAGAAAATAATGAATTACAAGAACAATTGAAAAAGGGAATTGAAGATAGTATTCAGGCAAAGTATGAAGAGGAATTAGACTTGTTGAAAAAGAAAGCATTTGAAGAAGGAAAACAACAAGCGAACATAAGAACGGCTTTGTTGGAGAGAAAAATCTCAAAACTTGAATCTCAAATAAAGAATTCTCCTAGTGTAGAGGGTTTAAACGTTTCAAATCCTGTGGAGGAAGTTAAAACTCCAGAGACTATCAAATCGGTTAATAAAATCACTCCTTTTTTGAATAGTGAAAATAAACCGACATTTGCATTCCAAACATCATCCAGTGGTAATCCATTTACATCACCTTTAGGTAAAAATATTTTCACAAATAATGCGACAGGCACTATGAAACCTACATTTTCTCTGGCACAAACGACTAAAAGTGAATCCGATCTGGACACAACCACTACGAACGAAGAAAGTGTAGTTAATGAATCAGTTGCTTCACCTAAACGTGAAGCAGAGAGTGAATCTTTAGAAGGATCACCAGATACCAAAAAAAATAAAATAGTTACAGAAGAAAAGGAAACTGATCCAAAGGAATAATTAAATTGTTAATTTTTTTTTTTTTGGTAGTGTATAAAACATTTGTATTTAATGTTGTAAAAATAATTTAAATGATATATATCAACTGGTCAAAGAAAATAACACGATCATTGTAAATCAAAATTTTGTAAAACAAGAATATCAAAAGAGGTTCTTGAAATAGTATTTGCAGATGTCAAATATTCAATCTTTATCTTATTTTTTCTTTCTTCAGTGACTGGGTTAAAGTCTAACATATTAAATAATAACCCATCACAACAAATTTCATATTTATAAGTTTCAGAGCCTTCAGGATTATTCAATACAATTTCAAAATCTTTATTTAAAGGTTGATAAATTGTACCTTCTTCGTCAATTGTATCTTTATATGTATTAGAGTATCCCTTCATAATCTTGGACACTAGTATGTCTTTATTTAGACCAGCTAAATAACCTAATAAATGTAACTCAGATTTGATTGGATTTGATTGAGGAGAAGGTAAGTAATGAGCCTCTAAATTTTGTACATTGATTAAAGCAAAATATGCATATTCATGAGTTAGATAATTGGACAATGTAATCTCTTGATTCAAATCATATGTTTCTAATATGTTTTGACTGGCCAATTGAAATCTTTCCACCCCCATTTTTTGATATTTGGGATCATTGCTGGCATGTAATAAATTAGCATGGAAACCTAATGATAAAATAATAAAGAAAATTATGGAAGAATTATCAGGGAAGATAGCTTTATAAAGTGGTAATGGTTTGGCAATTAAAGTATTCTTTAAGAAATTGGCAAACGTTTCCACGGGACAAGTTAGTTTTAATGAATTGGCTAAGGCATTACCGGTACCCATTGCCAATGGTAAAAAAGTTAAATTGGACCTATTTTGAAATCCCTGTGGTAATGGTAACCCATTAATCAATTCAGATATACTTGTATCGCCAGATATGATAAGAATTGTGTAAGATTTCCGTATATCTAATTTAGCAGAGAAATTAGTAATAAAATCTTTAGTGGATGATTTAACATATTTGTATTGAATTTTCAATTTATTGAGTACTGGATTGATCACTATATTAGCCAAATCATTCTGGTTCGTTCTGCCAATACCAGAATTAATTGAATCCAAGACAATTAAATTCTCTACGTGGAACTTTAAATTGTCATCATTGGATGTACTTGTAGTGGTCTTTAATACAAATTCTAGATATTTTGATCCTTCTTTTGTAATTTCAACGTCCAAAGATTCACCAAAAATGTTAACCAAATGCTTTCGTACCGTTTCAGAGGTCATTATTGCCACAATACAATCAATTTTATCACTATTAGTCAAAGATCTGAAAAATGGTCTTTAAAAATCAAAAAAAACAGAAAGTGGAAATTACTTACTTCATCTTTTCAATGAACAGCAAAAGGGAACCCCTGCTATTATAAGATACAGTTTAAGGAAATGACATTAGATTATACATTGTATGTTTACAGTGAATGTCAGCACTAATAAATAAATTTATTTACTAACCACAATTGCAAAATGTCGGATACTACCATGCGTAAGTATTTCCTCACGTGAAGATGCACAGAGATTTGAAAATACCCTTTCAAGATTCCCAACAGGCAGAGATTGCCATGAAAGTGTTACAACCTGATCCCATATTGAAACCACAGGATTTCCAAATTGAATACACGGTGGAAGACCACAATCTTCTAGTGGCCTTCCGCAGCCTCGACGACCGGGTGCTGCGAGTGGGGGTCAGTAACGTCTTGGACAGTGTCAAGACCATTGTCGAGACCATGGATGAACTAGATATAGTACACTAATAATATAATATAATATAATATAACTATAACTATAACATTCCTAACCCTAATTTCACTAGGGTTTACCAGTCATTTAAATTAGGGCTCGTTTTCTTATCGCGCGAACCCTAATTTATCGAAATAGGGCGTGGATGTTACCCTGATCTGCATTTTTTTCTGCTGATTTTTTTTTCGTTCTTTTTTGAACAAGGAATTGGGAAAAACAACATCAGAGAGCCTCAATTAATAATAAAGTTTAGTTCCATTTGACCAACAAGATAACTTTTCTGCGACCTGCTTTTACCGGTAAATCGATCCTATAGAGAACACATCGAGATATCTACATACCGAAAAGTCTTTAATCAACAAATTATTTAAGCACTCGCTGTCAACTTTTTTTTCATTTGATCTATCTGCTCACATTTTTACAGTACGATAAAGATAAATTTTACAAGACAGATCATTTTAAAAAGTCAAGAGTTTTCTGAAGTTTCCAAATTCCAGAAGAAGAAGAAAAATAAAAGATTGCTAATCATTAAAATTTTTTCTAATCATAACAATAATAGTTTTAGTAAGAAACAAAATATGTCTGAACTATCTTATCAAAATATACAAGAAGGAACCGTGGTTGATCCAGAAGTTAAGTTAACAAACGTTACAGAACCAACGGACATGTCAAATGAGACTCAACCAGCTGGCGATAATAATAACAACAACAGTGACAATAATAATAACGATAACAGTGGCGATAACAATGACAACGTTAATACTACTGATTCAGTAGATCAATCAGGGATTAAAAAGAGAACTGCATCTGAATGTCGTGTATTGAAGAATTTAAATGGTAACAAAAGACGAATAGCCAATTCAGATGATGAAACTAATAAAATATTATCCACTTATCCTGATAATATGACTCCAATAAAATCTGAAGATATTTCTCGCAATACGAGTGCTACTAAAAAAATGATAAATGTTACTCCACAACCATCGTATGTGGTATCAGAACCAACACATTCGCCCTCTTATTTGACAAATGATCCTTATTCAAATTTACAAGTACCTTCAACAAATAATGAGCAGCAACTGCAACAGCAACAAGAGCAGCAACTGCAACTGCAACAAGAGCAGCAACGTATCCAACAAAAACAGCAGCAACAACTACAACAGCAACAAGAGCAGCAACAGGAGCAGCAACGTATCCAACAAGAACGCATGCAACAAGAACGTATCCAACAAGAACAGCGTATGCAACAAGAACGTATACAACAAGAACGTATTCAACAAGAGCAACGTATGCAACAAGAACGCATCCAACAAGAACGTATCCAACAAGAGCAACGTATGCAACAAGAACGTATGCAACAAGAACGTATTCAACAAGAGCAACGTATACAACGAGAACGTATGCAGCAAGAACGTATGCAGCAAGAGCAACGTATACGATTGCAAATGCAAATGCAAATACAACTGCAACAGCAACTACAACAGCAACATATACAACAGCAACAGCAACAGCAACATATACAAGATAATTCAATAACAATGACATTTGAGAGACCAACTGCATCACCACCTGTGGAAAATACATCTTTTTCTAATACAAATATGATCACTACGGCTAATTCCAATGTCAATAACAATATTAATTTCATTCAACAACCAACATTCATAGATGAAGTGAATTCAAATAATATTGCCATTCCAGAGGATGCAAATGAAGCGTACAATAATAATGTATTTGCCACTTTGTTAAAAAACTCTATGTCTATGGAAAATGATGACAATGAAATGAATATGAGTAATTATAATGATAATTATAATACTCAATCGAATGAATATTTTGAAGATCAAAACACAAATAATCAACAAGACGATGATAGCAATTATAATTATATTAATAATGACGACGACGACGATGATGATGATGATGATGATGATCAAAACAACAATAACTACAATAATTATCAAAATGATTATGACTCAATGACAGCATCTAAAAGATCAAGTCAGGCATTGGTACAGAAATTACAAGAGATTTATAAAATAATTGTTAAACAAGAGGTAGAATTGCAAGACCGTTGTGCTCAACTGACAACATCACAAACAACAGATCTTAAAAATCTATGGTCTATTTACAGAATCAATACTGATTTGATCAACAATTATACAACATTTATTACTACAGCATTATTGCCATCACAATCATCACAGGACATTTTAATCGGTGAAGAAATTGTAGAAATTTATAGAATAGAGAGAAGATTATGGGTTTATGGTACGATTACATTCTTAGATGTTTTAAAAAATTTCTCTAATTTTATGGATCCAGAGGTGTGTGCACAATTCATTACACATGTTTTCATTTCATTATCTACTATGCTAATAGATATACCACCAAAACATGCTATCCCATGGTTACAAAGATTGGGTGACTTATCTAGAATGGCTATAGCATTATACCCATCAGGTTTCATTGATTGGAAATTAAGTGCTGAGCACTGGTATATGGAGGCTTTGAGATACACTTATGGTCATGGTAAATTATATTATCATATGTCTACAGTACAACAAAACACTTTAGAAGCATTTGTTAATTTAGGGAAAAGTGTTTTCTGTCAAGACACATTTACTCCATCTCAACAATATATGCAATTGGTCATTGATAATATATATCAACGTACTTTTGTTGATAGAAATAGTAGTGGGAATTATAGAAATTCAGATTTAATTGATTATTTGAAACACAGTGAAGTTATGTTATTACCAAGTTTCCTTAGTAGCCCTGATTTACAACAAGTTGTTTTAACATATTTCCAAGATAGATTTGGTATCGATTACAATGAAAATAATATTTTTGAAACACGAGATATGTTTTTCCAAGCTCCAAGTTCTTTAAAATTTTTCTTTAGACATGCTCCTGATTTTGCTCAATCACACATCTTACAATTAGTTGGGTTTGGTAATCCAAAGAATCCATTTGCATTATTATTTGAATTACCTAAATATTTAAAGGATAGAAAGGATAAGAAGGATAAAAGTAAATCTAAATCAACTTCAGCAGCTGAAATGTCAAGCACAACGACAGATACTGATATGGAGTCAAATGATAATGAATTCCCAAAACTTTCTGGTATTAACTATTTAGATAACATTGATACCTTGAAATATCCTATTGGCGTACCTGATATTTCCACTTGGATAAAATCATTAGATTATATCAATATGACTTCTTTAAAATGTTCAATGATTGTTTTGAAGAAATTTTTACATGGTCCATTATTGACTGCATTACCACATTTCTTACCTTGGACCTATTTTATTATTGCCATAGGGTTGAAAATTGAAACTTTAACTGATGAGAAAAGTTACAAATTTTGGAGAATTTTATTAAAGAGAATAATGCCATGGGATACGATAGCAAGTTTCTTAAATGTATTGATGGTATATGCTTTGGATAACTATTTTGAATCGCCTCTTATTGAAGAACTTTCTGAGATATATTCTATAATGGATATAAGCGATTTGTTAGCTCATTTTAATGAAAATGAAGATTTACCAGAAGTATGGAAATGTTGGGGTACATTATGGTATGATGTTATTAGTGACAAGAATGCAATTGATGCTGATGATCTTGAAGGACTTGGTATTGCTGATCATATGTTCTTAGATTTCCCTATTGATGGTATAGATTTTTCTGATGCCGATGAAACTGGGGAGAAATTTTGGAAACGTGCAATTAGACTAATCTTCCTTTTCAAATCTGTTGCCGAAAGATTTGAATTTGGTTTGAAAATAAGCTATGTGTCATCAGTGTATTGTAACAGAGCTGATGTTCCAAAAGACAGTGTATTACGCAAATTTACATTCAAAGTGGATCCTTATAATGAACCCACTTCTGATAAATTTAATGAATTTATACCATTATGTGAAGAAGTCAACGAAATCAACTCTGATGTTAATGCTACACCAATGTTAAGTGTCATCAAGGGAGAAAATATTTTTCAATATATTGGTTATCGTAGATTATGTCCAGATAGTAATTCATATGACAAAAATGGGGAATTTATTAGTTCATCCATTTACACATCATGGATGGTTGATAACAGCAATGGTAACAACGCTTCATCTTCCGTTGGTACTGTCAATACTACTGCAAATAATAGTACTGTTGTAACAAATCCAAATGGGAATGGGACTAACAACATGTACAAACCTATGAATTTCCTTGATCCTAGTATGATTATCAAGGAAGATATGAATGAACATGAAATTTTCAAACATTATGTCAATCCTCTGTCAAGTTCACATACTCCCAATGGTTACATTGGTGTAGACCGTCGAGTCAATAACGTATGGAGAGGACCACGTGATGAGATCAATAGACAAGTAACGTATTTCATTTTTGACGCTACATCATGGTTAAGACATTTTGCCCATATTTATAAGCTTGCTACTAATGGTGTACTTAAATTTGGTGTTTGTTTGACTACATTCCAAGAGTTAAAATTCTTAAGAAAATCTAAAGATGAAAATGTCGTGGAAGCTGCCGCTAGAGCCATTATTACTATGAGACAATTAAATAGTGAAGGTAGATTATTACCTTTAAGATTTACAGGTAATGTGGCCACTGATATTGAAGAACATTTGGAATTTGAAGAACAGATCACGTGGAGATCTCACGTTGATGAATTTGTCATTGAAGCCATAATGAAAGCACAGAATAAGTTTAGATTAGCAGCTACTAGTAACCCAGCCTATTGTAATACTAACAGCAAATTCAGGTACGTCGTTCTAGTGACGAACGATCATAGCATGAAGAAGAAAGCGAGCGATCAACAGATCAAGACTTTTAGTACAGATTTTATCTTTTCCATATGTAGCAAGTTAGGGGTGGACATGGACGTATGCACAAACTAGTTACCTTTATCCACACTGAATTTTACAAATATACAATATATATAACTCATTTTATGAACACATTTCAATAACTACTATTACTATTATTATAACAATTGTATATATATAGTGTATAACACGTGATCCGGACGAATGGAATATTGAAAGGGTCCCGGGAAAACCCCGGCGCTCGGAAGAATGGAACTGACACAAATAATAATTGTATATAAATACAGTGAAAATTGGATGAATTTAATAGTGTTATCAATTGACTTTCAATAATCCAGTATCAACAACATTGATTATCACAATACACATTGATTAAACCAAAAGAAAAATGCCTTCTAAATTAACTTCTACTGAAACAGATTCCTACTCTGTGGAACAAAAAATTAGACAAGAATTGGATTTGACTAAAGAAGTCATTACCATCAGACGTAATGCCCCTGCTGCCGTACTTTACGAAGATGCTTTAAATGAGAAGAACACTGTTATTGCTTCTTCTGGTGCCTTAATTGCTTATTCTGGTGAAAAGACTGGTAGATCTCCACGTGATAAACGTATTGTTGAAGAAGAAACCTCTAAGGACAATGTCTGGTGGGGCCCTGTTAACAAACCATGTTCTGAAAGAACTTGGGAAATTAATCGTGAAAGAGCTGCCGATTATTTAAGAACTAGAGACCATCTTTACATTGTCGATGCCTTTGCAGGTTGGGATCCAAAATACAGAATTAAAGTCCGTGTGGTTTGTGCTAGAGCTTATCATGCATTATTTATGACAAATATGTTAATTAGACCCACTGAACAAGAATTAAAAGAATTTGGTGAACCTGATTTCACTGTTTGGAATGCCGGTCAATTCCCTGCTAATATGCACACTCAAGATATGTCTTCTAAGACTACTATTGAAATTAATTTCAAAGCTATGGAAATGGTTATTTTAGGTACAGAATATGCTGGTGAAATGAAAAAGGGTATCTTCACTGTGATGTTTTATTTGATGCCTGTGCATCATAATGTGTTAACATTACATTCTTCTGCTAATCAAGGTATTGAAAATGGTGATGTTACTTTATTCTTCGGGTTAAGTGGTACCGGTAAAACAACTTTGTCTGCAGACCCACACAGATTATTGATTGGTGATGATGAACATTGTTGGTCTGATAATGGTGTTTTCAATATTGAAGGTGGTTGTTATGCTAAATGTATTAATCTGTCTAAGGAAAAGGAACCTGAAATTTTTGATGCAATTAGATTTGGGTCTGTGTTAGAGAATGTCACTTACAATGAAAAGAGCCATGTGGTGGACTACGACAACTCCATTATCACTGAAAACACTAGATGTGCCTACCCAATTGAATACATTCCAAGTGCTAAGATTCCATGTTTGGCTGATTCTCATCCAAAAAATATTATTTTATTGACTTGTGATGCTTCTGGTGTGTTACCTCCAGTGGCCAAATTGACTCCAGAGCAAGTGATGTACCATTTCATTTCTGGTTATACTTCTAAAATGGCTGGTACTGAACAAGGTGTCACAGAACCTGAACCAACATTTTCTTCATGCTTCGGTCAACCATTCTTGGCTCTTCACCCAATCAGATATGCTAAAATGTTAGCTGCTAAGATGTCTGAGCATAAGGCAAATGCTTGGTTGATTAACACTGGTTGGACTGGTTCTTCTTATGTGAGTGGTGGTAAACGTTGTCCATTGAAATACACAAGAGCTATCTTAGATGCTATCCATGATGGTACTCTTGCGGGTGAATCATACGAAGTGTTGCCAATCTTCAACTTACAAGTTCCAGTTCATGTAAATAACGTTCCAAATGAATTATTAAACCCAGCAAGAAATTGGGTTAACGGTGAAGCTAAATATGTATCTGCTGTGAAGCAATTGGGTTCATTATTTGTGGAAAATTTCAAGATCTACCAAGATCAATCTACCAGTGACGTCATATCTGCTGGTCCACAATTATAGTTAGTCTTGTATTTTTCTATATTGGTTATTTATGTTACCATTATTATTATATATTCAACGTATTAAAAAGTTCCTGTTATTTTCACGTGTTTTTCCCACTGAAATTTTTTTTTTTGCGATGAGCAATAATTCAATCTCGAAAGGATGTAAACATCTATAATCAATCACAAAGAGTCAACAACAAAAGACATACAAGCTCGTTATTGTACTATATCCATACGTTATAAATTTGATTAAAGTGTATTGAAACACCTAGTTAGTCGGCTTGCTTATTAACTTTTTGATAAGGACTCTATTTAGTTTGAAGTGAAGTACAAAGGTTTATATAACAGCAGCAATGACTGATACCAAAAGGATAAAGAAATCAAAGGGTAAGAAAACTGAGGCATTTGATTTGCTGGATATAACTGAATCATTGGGTTATCAAACTTACAGAAGAAATGGTAGAAATTCTTGGTCTAAAGAGGATGATCAAGAATTGATAAAAGCTATTAACGATGCTCTGATAAAATTGGGTTACAAAAATGGTATATCAGATGTTAACTCAATTCAAGAGTCCATGCAAGTGACCAGATTGATATCATGGGATGCGTTAGCAGGGGATTTTAAAAGTAAAATGAGAACAGCTAAAGATTTAAGAAAACGTTGGACCGGTTCGTTAGATCCTAACGTGAAGAAAGGAAAATGGACTAAAGAGGAAGATGAACTTTTGTTGAAACTATATGAAAAGTATGGTCCTCGTTGGCTGAGCGTTGCTTTTGAAATTGCCGGAAGAACGGAAGATCAATGTGCTAAGAGATATATGGAAGTACTTGGTCCATCAAGTAAAGGAAGGTTAAGAGAATGGACACAAGAAGAAGACCTATTATTGATTAGTAAAGTTAAAAAATTTGGTACCAAATGGAGAAAAATATCAAGTGAAATGGAATTTAGACCAAGTTTAACTTGTAGAAATAGATGGAGAAAAATTATTACATTGGTGGTACGACAACAGGCGTCTGAAGAGGTCACTAAAGCAGTAAAAGAAAATAAAGATATTGATTTAGATAATAGTGGTAAACTGCGATCCAATTCAAGATCTCAAGGTTCAGAAGAAATTAAAGTGGAAGAAGATAATAAAGAAACAATAATAAGTTCAACTCAAATAAGAAATCCAACCCCAATTGCCTCGCCTGCGACGACTAATCAACTGCCACCAATATCTGATATGTCACCACCTTCAAGTAAAATGTTAAATTTAATTCAACCAACAATGAATAACATTCGAAGTCCCCCTATGGACAATTTTTCACAAATAAGAAATACCCTGCAAATTCCATCTCCCACAACTATGCAATCCAGTTATCAGTTGATTGATAATCAATTGTTGAACCAATCTAACCCTTCAACTAACATATATCCGTACACAGTGGGGAATAGCAAAATAGAAAGTACAAACCCATCTCCTTCGCCACCTGTGCCGCATACAACACAAACAGAATGGAAGTTTACTTTGAAGGATGGTAAAAGTTTGTCTATATCGAACGGTACTATTGATAATTCAGATTTGGTGAAAGAGTTAATTGAACAAGCCAAAAAATATTCTTTGAAAATTTCACTTCATCAGCATATACATCACCATTATGGATCTAAGGTGAGAAAGGTAAATGATTTTGAACCAAGGAATGGTTTAATATCCTCATTGTCATCCAATCAAGTATCTCAATTTCAAAAAACTTTACCAGTGACCACAACATCATCACTATCATCTACCAATTTATCTAACATTGGTAATGATATATTTGGTGAGTTATCACCATTACCTCAAAGCACGCAGAATAAATTGAATGCCAAGGATAATTTACATAGTTCACGGAACGATCTTTCATCAAATGGTACTGTAATGGAGACAACCCCCAATAAAGATAATCAAAATGATTTTAAGAACGAATATGAAACACGTGAAAACACATTTTTATCACAAACACCAAATTATAATTCCCTTGGGTTAGAGCTATCTCCTCCGCCAACAGGCGTAGATAGTAGTACTACTAGTAAGACTATCACCAATTCCACAGATGTTATTGATGATTCTCATGTTCAACAAAGTCTTTTCTATCCATCTAATGTGGTTCAACCTACTGGAGCTGCTGCGAATTTTCCTACAACAAGTTCTTCAGGCTCCTTCAGTACACCAAATAGTGAGATACCTGAAGTTGGGCCCAATAGAAGTTCACATTTCAATTATTTACCACCTACAATACGTCCACAATTAGATTCTTCGGATAATACACGTGCTGCAGATTTGAGTACATTATTGAATCCAAGCCCCAACCAAAAGAGAAGACGAAAGAAGCGTAGGACCAAATCACATCATGGTTCTGAACCAACTTCATCCACATCTACTAACACAAACACACCAAGCAGTGCTGTGGGGACTCCATTAAACCCAACATCGGTAAGCACTACAAACACAGCTCATGTATCATTAACTTCACCAGGTACTATTGGTTCCACTGTATCATCCAATGAGGATGGTGTCGATTTTTGGGAAACATTACGTTCTCTGGCAGATCATAATAGTGTACATCAACATCAACATCACCACATTGTCGGGGATGAGGATATGACTGTTAAGGAAAATGTAGAAGTTGAAGAAGGCAACACGAACAATTATGAATTATTTAATTCTTTAGTCTCTAACGAAAATAGTGATAATGATAATAATGAGGAATCTCATGAGATAAGTGGAGACAGAAATATTGATCCTCTATTACCATTAAATCCAAGTTAAATAGAAAGTAAAAAAACAATGGGTATTCGGTTTATAATACATACATATATAAATGATAATAATTTTATAAAAATAGTGCAAATTTCTGTATTCCTTGTATAATTCTTTTTCTTTCTTTTAGTTGGGTTTCAAACTGTCTATAAATTCTCTTCTATTCTCTGTATAATTTGTGAATTCATTTTCATACTGATCTTCTTCAGTGATATTTGCAGGATCATCCATATTATAATTATTTCTTAAATTGTATTCATCAGAATCATTTTGTGATTGTGATAGATTTTGGAAAGAATCGTTCCGTTTCGTTGGTGTGGCAAATATATTTGTGCTGTGTTGTTTAAAGATTGAATTCGATGATTCTGTGATGAAGGAAGAATTGGAAGGAGCATTTAATCTTGTGGATGATGGTGGATCTGGATAATAAGATCCCAAATCTTGGTTTTGTAAATTTTTAATCAATCCACCTTGACCAACGGCTGGTGAATTTATTTCTGAATTGACAGAGATATTTTCTAATTCAATTGTTTGTGACTCCTTGGAATTGACAAATGGTACCATTTGATCATATACACTTATTTTCCTCGGTGATGAATTTTGACTTAATGAAGTCAAGGATGGATTAGAAATAATCTGTGGTGGTTGTGTAAAATTTTGAGACTCTCGTTGTTTCTGAATAGTGTTTAACCTTCTACGATATGCAGGTACATAAACTGTACTTTTCCTCTCTGGTTGTCCAGCTAAATTATCTTGAGATGACTCTGGATCCGTGCTTTGTCCCCTATCACTATTGTCTGTATTTTCATGTATATTATCAAAATCGATATACCCACTCTCGTCATAGATTGCATGTTCCAAGTCTTTATCATCTTCCAGTTCTCGTTTAAACCTTCTTTGCAGTCTGTACCAAAATGCAAATGCCACTATTAGACCTACACCAATTGGAATTCCCACTGCACATCCGACAGCGGTTCCAACAGTACCCATTCTTTGTAGTGTTCTATATTCTGTGAGATGTGGACCTAACTTTCTCTTGAACATCTTGATCTGAATCATACTCGATCAATTATTATTTTTTTTCAGATCACGAAAACTTTTTTTTTCGAGATCTGGAAACAAACAAACATTTCCCTTTTGGGGATAAGAGGTTCAACCCCACAAACCTGTAATAATAATGATAAAGATAAGAAAATAGAGATTATTAACCCACCTTGAGTCGATATCATGGAATGAGTAAACATTGCTCTATTCTAACAAAACATTCATTTCAAATTTTATTTCAATTAATATGCGCTTCACTTCACAATGGTAGACTAGTAATGGATATATTCTCATGGTTACCTTCTAACTCTAGTATTAAACTTAGTCAAAAATTACTTTACATTGAGGGGAATGTCGTTACTTTTTTATTGTCAAAATTGGGGAAGATAACGTCGTCGGTTGAAAGATGGTTAACCCCGATACGGCGCTATCATGCGTTTGTCACAATGACAATTCTCCAAATTTGTTTCCGTTCAATAAAATTGATATAAAAAGGGTCCCTAATTTCTTGGTTTAGTCACAATCAGTTTTGTTCTTCCCCACAACCAAGTATTAAGACATTCAAAATCATGTCACAACGTTTAAAGGATATTAAAGACCATATCACAAGCCAATATTCAGTGTCTATTAAGGACAAATCACCAGATGATATTGTTATTATAAGCGCTTATAGAACCGCTATAGCCAAGGGATTTAAAGGTTCATTAAAGGATGTTAATACAGACTATATTTTACTGCAATTTCTTTTACAATTTATTGACACTTTACCCAGTGAATTGAAAGATCATTTGGAGTTGATTGGTGATGTCACTTGTGGTAATGTGTTGAACACAGGTGCTGGTGCCACTGAACATAGAGCTGCCTGCTTGGCAGCAGGTATTCCATACACAACACCATTTAATTCTGTTAATAGACAATGTTCATCTGGGTTGACTGCAGTGAATGACGTGGCTAATAGGATTAAAGTGGGGCAAATTGATATTGGGTTAGCATTAGGTGTAGAATCAATGACACAAAATTATAAAAATATTAATTCATTAGGTGACATCTCTGATGATTTGAAAAAGGATAAGAGGGCGAATAAATGTTTAATTCCCATGGGATTCACTAATGAAAATATTGCTGCTAAATGGGCCATTGATCGTACAAAGCAAGATCACTTTGCAGCCAGTTCATTTAATAAAGCTGAAAAGGCACAATCGGCAAACCTTTTCCAAGATGAAATCTTACCTATTAATTTACCTGATGGGAAAAAATTTGAACGGGATGAAGGTCCAAGAGCTGGTGTCACGCCAGAATCGTTATCTAAAATTAAACCTGCATTCATTAAAGATAAAGGTACTACCACTGCAGGGAATGCATCACAAGTATCTGATGGTGCCGCTGGTGTCTTATTAGCTCGTAGATCAGTGGCAAATAAATTGAAGTTACCTATAATGGGACGTTATGTCGCATTCCAAGTTGTTGGTGTACCTCCGGAAGTAATGGGTGTCGGTCCAGCATATGCTATTCCAAGAGTTTTAAAGGATGTCAATTTGAAAGTTTCTGATATTGATGTTTTTGAAATTAATGAAGCATTCGCTGCACAGGCTTTATATTGTATTAATAAATTACAAATTGATATTGAAAAAGTTAATCCTCGTGGTGGTGCTATTGCTCTGGGACACCCATTAGGTTGTACTGGTGCAAGACAAGTAGCTACAATATTACGTGAATTGAAGGAAAATCAAGTGGGTGTAGTTAGTATGTGTATCGGTACTGGAATGGGGGCAGCAGCTGTATTCATTAAAGAATAAATAGCTTATTCTATTGTTATTTTTGTTTTTTTATTTAATTCTATTTTTTTTATATTTTTAATATTCTTTTTAAATTGATTTTTATATTCAATTAATTATCTGGAAAACTTTTCAAATATAAATAAAAAACACTTGATCAAGATTTATTCTTAATAGTACACACATTTCTCCTCATAAAACTTTTATAGATTTGAAAAAGTGATGATTCACCAATGTTAGTATTTATTTTGAGTTAATTAAAAAAGGCAAGAAGATATACTTTTATGAGTTATATATTATGGTTAATCAAAGAAAAAACGACACGGTAGAAAACATCATTAACTTTGAAGAAAATGTGAGATTTGATAAGAAAGAAAGATTCCCCTTCTCAACTCACAAATAGGTAAATGAAATATACCGATATCAGATGCAGATGTTGATTTTTCTTCCCTTTTTCATGGTTACAATAAAACATGTAATTGCAAATTACAATGGCTGCCACCTAATAGTCTTTTCATTTTTTTCAAATGTCTGAACTAATTTTCCTGTGGAAGAAGATGCCTGAACTCTTTAATACCGGAAGGCCCAAATTAGTATATTCTGATGGTGTTTCATTATGCTTGAAGTTCCCTCGAGATATCTATTTTGATATGGTTACAACTTCCAAGATTTTAAACATGATGTACAAGTGAATGCTCTTTTTATCAATTTTTATGTACTCCATTCCTATAATGAGTTAAGCAACATTGACTGTTAATGATCAAATAAGTTATTTTACGAGAAAACTGAATATTTAGCATTTTCGTTGTCTCGTGGTATTCCTATGAAATTTACTGATAGAAATAGTGATTCATTTATCGATCAATTGGGTATAATTACATATAATGACAGTACCATGATTCTAATACTTTGTTCATGGATTTGTTAATCTATATCCCACACACATATATTAAAATATGTTGTCATCCAACAAAGTAATGGAAGTTCCAACAGATACTTATTCATATTCAACATGTTGTAATTGTTTTTACTTAAAATGGAGGGAAAAGACTCTCATAATATAATGATGGTTATTCAATCAAAGCCATTCATTTCTCTATGTTGAAACGGAATACGAATAATATTGGTCAGATTATTTGTTTAATTATGGTCTGGTATAAGTAATGATGCATGTGTAGAAACAGGTCCCATAAATATCATTTAATATCTTATTTTCAGTATCCGTTGTTATATTATATATTTATTTTGTGTGAATAAATGCTTCTATTATAAAATAACATTGATAATAAAGAAAGCCTTTTCAATTTGTATAATTATCTAATTCTTTATCCATAATAAGTGTAAAAAAATGAATGAATATATACTACCTTTTAAATATACCAAATTTACACATTGTGTATTTATTTCGTACGCAAAATTCAGCATGTATACCTTTACTGAGTTGACATTTAATCGATTAAACAATCACATCGGACCATGCTAAACAATTTACTAAGACTTACTGAGAAAGAGTACAGTTTATATTTATAAGTTGTTCAGATATTCACAAGAAAAGTCTCTAAAAAATATGATCAAGAAAGTTATAGGATTAAAAACTGATTTGATAGACAATAATTTTACAGCACATCCATTCAATTCTTTTCAAACAATTCATTCCAAATAGTTTATATCTTTTTGATACCTTGATTTATGATAGCTACGATGAAATGTACAAGTTTAAAAACAAAAGCATTAACCAACAACTATTGTCAATACCGAAGAACCTACTAAATCTTCCACTCAAAGATTCGTAATGAGCACCCCTCATAACAAATGCATATGGAAATTGGTCAAACACGGATGATGTACAACACAGAACAATTCATTTTACACCAGAAATTAACATGTGGAAGTCTCCTTTTAAATTTGGTGACTATACGTGATGATGATTCCACTATTTAAAGAAAATGATGGACCTTTCAAAGATTGGTTACAAAGATAGTACATTCTGTCCAATTAGATCAGTAGTTACAGTAGTTTTATCACTTTCCACTATCAAAAACTTTATTACCCTGGCCACCACAATCTCAACGAGTGGTTCTGAGATTAAACAGTATCTAAGATTGAAGAAATTTAAAATTACATTTCCGAGTCAAACACGTGCAGTCAAATACACAAAAACAATAACACTGCTGAGGTCGGACACACCATTATCATCATTTTAATAACTTGGATGCAAACAATTTCGTATACTTATCAAACATAACCATCTCCAGAGAACTGCCATTACATTCAAAACTGCTGCAGCAACCTAATAAAATTTTATTTGTTGATCGGTTGCGAGAAAAGCAAAAGACTGCGCTAACACTTTCATAAAACTGTGTAAACACATATCCTACTGATAGGCTTTTCCAACATTATCATTTCGATTGAAAGCAAACAAACAAACAAATACATACATACATGTTTCAATTAACGGAATGTTGCGCGACATTTGTGGCCAGAACTTTTTATCTTTGAAAAAACAAATAAGGTTTATACCTTTCGACGTACTTTGTACCCATAACTCGTACCACGCAACCGACTTCCAATCTGTACGGCGGTTTCTTAGTCTTCGATTTCCTCTCTAGACTTTCCCGGGCCCGGCCTTGGCCGAGGCGTTTCCGCATTGGGACGTATTTTTCCTTTGAACGCGACCTTTAAATAGCGGTTCACAGAAACACACGCAGAACCAGATAAAATCTGCTATTGTTGCGAGGGGAAAATTTCTTTTTTTTTTCTTGTTTTTATCTGGTGACGCGGTGGATATAATTTCCCTTTTGGCTCCAGTATTTTACTCTCTCCAGACCGTCCACGTGAAATGCGCAGGAAGCTCCTTCCATTTTCGGATGAAGGGGCCCCCCATGGCCGAATGCAGATTCAACCAGATGCAATTGCTTTTTTGCTCCTCCAGATCTCTCAAAGAATTCTCTTAATTTTCGCGTTAAATCTCGAGATCTTGAGCGCGTTGTGCGTGTGTTTCTGTGAGATATTGCTTTTTTTTTCTTTTAATCTAACATAACGAAGAGCAAACATTTATTGTCTCACGAATACTATTTTTTGTGCTGTGTTTAATAAACACCACAACAATTTTTCCCAATTCAGACACACACAGGTTATGTGATTTGTTTGTGTTTCCGGTTTTCATCACCCCATGAATAAAATTCAAATGAATAATATTATAATATATAAATGAAAGATATTTCCGTTTATTATTCCTCCTGTTCATACATTTCTTATTTAATAGAAAAATAAACCAAATCAAAAAAATATTTAAAACGCAATGAAGTTAAATTCTGCTGTCCCACTATCGTTATTAGGTGCTGCTGGTGCCCAAGCTCAAGCTGCTTACACCGGCACCCAACTGGTCACAATTGCTGACCCTGCCACCCCTGGCCAATCCTTGGTCGAACTTGTTGAATACACTGGTGCTGCTTCTCCAGGTGTCGTTGAAAAGACTTTGGCCACTGCTACTGTCCCAGCTGTTGTTACCAACGTCGTTGACGCTTCTGAAACCGACTACGTTAGTGTCGCTGCCGTTGCTGATGGTAAGGGTGCTTTAGCTTTGACCACCACCACCATCACCTCAAAGAAGGCCGCTGCTGCTCCAGCTGTCCCAGCTTACGTCACAACCAAGACTATCACCACTGCTGATGCCAAGAGCCCAGCTTTGAACGATGTTGCCATTGTTGCCATCACCGGTGCTGCTGCTCCAGGTGCCATTGACTCCACTGTCACTGCCCTAACTGTTCCAGCTGTTGTCACCACCTCTATTGACGCTTCTGAAACCGACTACGTCAGTGTCGATGTTGTTGCTGATGGGGCTGCTGGTCTAAAGTACTCCACCACCACCATCACCTCAAAGAAGGCTGCTGCTGCTACTCCTGTTACTCACGCTCCTCTTACTCTTTCTGGGTTCCAAGCTAGTGCCGTGACCACTACTAACGGTGAAGTTGTGTACGATGTCGTAGCTTTCAGCTCTGCCACTGACGGTGCTGTCCCAGTTGCCACTACTATCACTGTGCCAGCCGGTAAGACTGTTACCACCACTACCGACGGTAAGACTTTAGTCGACGCTGTTGCTTACTCTCTTGTTAGTGATGCTGCTGGTAAGCCATCTGTCGCTGAAACCACCGTTACTTCAACTGTTACAGGTCCTGCTACCCACGCTCCTCTTACTCTTTCTGGGTTCCAAGCTAGTGCCGTGACCACTACTAACGGTGAAGTTGTGTACGATGTCGTAGCTTTCAGCTCTGCCACTGACGGTGCTGTCCCAGTTGCCACTACTATCACTGTGCCAGCCGGTAAGACTGTTACCACCACTACCGACGGTAAGACTTTAGTCGACGCTGTTGCTTACTC
>PPOP03000049.1:0-73337 GCA_003708535.3 Kazachstania bromeliacearum | reverse complement strand
AATTAATCATAAAATTGTAAGGTTTTATATATTTTATATATTATTTTTATATTATTTATTATATAAAAAATCATAGAAGATATTTTACTTTACCTAGATATAGTATTCAAATATAACCTCACTTCATATTATCCTAATTATTATTAAATCATGTCAACTTCACCAAAATCTTTTACTTTCCGTGAATCTAGTCATAATTTTATTGAATTACTACCTTTTAAGACGAACAAAGTTAAGGAAATTATCATCAGTTGAGAATACAAAATAGCCTGAATATCTCAGAAGTCATAAGGGCTTTTCTTTTATCATATTCCAAACTATTTCTTTTTGTTTTTTTATATTTGGTAATATTAAATATTTAGTAAATTTAATCAACTAACCAAAAAATATAATCTAACAAAAAACATAAATAAAAGAAATTAAAAAGTGATTATCAAGCATAACTCTTGATTATGTGATGTTTAAGTGTTAATGCAAATATTAAGATACACATATTTATATAGTTTAAAAAATGCTTATTGTAGTAGATATCTAATATTATTGAATTGGGTCAATAGGATCGTTAGCCATTGATGAAATTCGTCCCTGTCCAATTCTATCAGAGCTTCATAAATCCCAGGAAGAACGTTTCCTTGATCCCCCGTGTATTTGTTAGGTGCAAATATCGAATGTTTCATCCAAGGACGATCATTTAACCCACTTTTAGTGACAAACAATCTGTCGATTTGCTTTAATTTATTATTTGATCTTAATAAATCAAGGTATATTCTAAATTTTGTAATATAAGACCAAACTGGATAATCATGAGTACACTCATCTGATAGTTCTTTATTTTTCTTATCAAATTTGATACTATCTTGCCATGTAGCCAAATTGACTGCAGTGGATACTGATTTTGCCAATTTCAACAATTCACTATCATGGGAGAAAATGTTCAAAATTTCTGAATATAACTCTTGATACCAATCATTCACTTGTTTGAAATAAGCGTGCGTTTCAAATCTATTTAATTCATTTTCTGCAAGCATCAATGCAGTAAGTCCAGTGAATGTGGCTAATGTGTTATGCAATTTAAAGTCTGGATCAATAAATTTTTCAATAAATGCTACTGAATCAAATAATGAATGTGAATGATGAATAGCATCACCTGTTTTATTTTGTGCAAATTTGAATGTTGCTGAAGGGACACCCAAATGATATTGGAATGGAACATAATCTGAATCACCACCTAATAAACCAACACTACGGTTGGACACTTTAGTCCACTCATCATATAATGTAACGTCTTCTGATCCTTTGAAACTAGTATATTTTGCTGCTGTCTTTATTACTCGTTGTAATAATGGGTTAGCTTCAACGGTGAATTCAGATCCTGTAATAGGCTTATCTAAGTTCAAATATGATAAAGCACTTCTTTTCAATACTGCATAATGTTCTTCGACATATTCAACAGACCCAACCATATCATGCTCTTCACCATCCCAAGAGATTAATCTAATGGGTCTTAATGGTTTCCAACCAGATTTCATAAGTGTACTCATACCACGAGCAATTTCTAGCATGATAGTATTACCACTTGCAAAATCACTTTGACCTTCAATGGACCATGAATCTCTGTGACAACCAATAATGGTTTCCCCATCAGCAAATATACCAGGGATATCCACCACAATATTATTCATTTCCACAATAGAATAATTTTGCTTGTTATATAATTGTATTTCCACGTTTAAATCAGATGGTCCACTAAAATAATGGAATCCATTAATATTACCTTGGGCACCTAATTTAATACCTTTACCATTTAATTTGGCCAGAATTGGTTCTACATCTCTAGCACTCATTGGGATAGAAGGAATTCTTGGTATTTTCCCCACGGGGGAAAGACGTTCTATGTCACGATATTTAGATGAATAACCTGGTGTTGTTGGGTCACCGGGGAAATCAGTGAAATAACCTACTGAACCTCTTTCAATGGCAGTTGGATTTCTAGCAGGTCCTTCCGGATATGGTTTAAACCCATTCTGTTCAGTGACCCATCCATCATCAAAGGGATCTGAATATAGAATTACACTGGATGCACCATAAAGTTCAGCATTTTTAATTTTCAAACCTCTATTCAAATCACCATATCTAATAATATGAATCTTACCTTCGAGATCAATATCATTTTGTAATAATTCTTCATAGTCATTTAAACTTCCATAATTACAATATACAAATCTGGCTGTCACATTCCCATTGGGGGAATAATAGTGAGATCCCTTATGATATGTTTTATTGTTTCCTAGATCACCACAAGTTTGATTATTACAATCTTCCAATAAAGGTGCATCCCATATCACTTGATCGTCTTCTATCAATTTCACTTGTGTGTCAATCGGGTGACTTATCCATGGATAATATGTGTCTAATTTTGGTGTGAACCCTAATTTATGTAATTCATTGACAATGTATTTCTGATTACTTTCTGGATCTGTATTGGAATAATTTGCCAAATGGTATTTAACTAAATTTTCCTCTTGTAAAGTGTTTAAATATATTCTGTAAATTTCAGCTGTAGTCAATCTTGATGAATGCCATCTTCTAAAATCTCTAGACAATGATGTTCTTGGTGCAAACAATGCAATAAATCCCAAATAAATGGAAACACTAACGAATATCAACCATGCAAATTTCTTCTTATCTACATTCTTCTTCACTATTCTATACCCATCACTTACCAATGAAGAGATTGTATTACTTCTAGGTCTAAACTCTTCATTGCCTTCATTTTGTATTATAATGTTTGAACCTGAGTCAACTGTAGTATACGGTACGGGAGAAATACTCGTATCAAGCAAAGGTTGGCGTTCTTCATCCATAGTAATATTGTTGTAGTAGTTTCTTCCCTTATTAAATGTTTTATTTTTTCAATCCATAACAATTTGATAAATATATTATTGAAAAGCCACAACGTTCCCTTGAAAATAACAATTAACACAATGAGAAAGTGTGGTTTGATCCAACTGTTGAATACAACAATACTGAGTTTAACATAGGAACTGGAAGTCAAAAAAAATGCAAAAAAATAAATGAGACGGACAGGAATTGAACCTGCAACCCTTCGATTGCAACTATTATTCCTTAGAAAATTTCCAAGATTTAATTGGAGTCGAAAGCTCTACCATTGAGCCACCGCTTCATCTAATTGTACTGGGATTTGAGAAGTGGATTGGGGTGATGAGCGGATTAAGTCATGTGATGGGGTATTGGTTTTGACAATAATACGTGGTACAGCTGTTTGTTTCAATTCAAATTTATTGTACAGTGATTTTATACTATTCTGAGGTTACATACTCTTTACAGAACAAGTTTGCGACTTTGCAGTCTACAAAATTCTATGGAAGTCTTATGATAACCACTTTGAGTATACATGACTACTATTAAAAATTATAAATACATTAACTTGTATTAATTATTAAATAACGTTAACAAAAGTAGTAAACTGTAGTATATATATTTTATCAAATTTTTTTTCTTAACCTCTACTAATATTAAATAAAGCTCTACTTTGATAAGCATGAGCGAAAACCATGGCAATAGGCCACACAGGTGCATCACCCAGGATCCTTACACCCAGATATAATGCTCTTGTGGACAATTGTAATTTTTGAATTAATGCAGAAGTTCTCTCCATGGTGGCTGTAGGTAATGTGGCTAATCTTATCTCTTCATCGTCATCCAATTCATTTAAATTTGTTATGGTACCATGGTTAGGTATCTTTAAGAATTCCAAGTATGATTTCATGGAATCAGGTTGTGATGCTAAGACATTTTGTACTTTTTTCAAAGCTTGTGCTGCACTGAAATATAAATCTTTATCAGTTTGATTTATCATAAATTTTGTTGGTTGTTTACAACCATCTTCTAATTTTTTCAAATATTCTGCAATGACAGACATGGATGAAAATAAACATGTGATTGTGGTGATTGGTGTCTTGTACCCAACCTTAGCGTTATAATTCATTGATGCCGTGTGTCTTGCCACTGAGACAATAGTGATCCATGAGTCAATAATATTGACAGAACATTGTGTTGCGTCTTGGAATGATATCCAATCGTAACTGACTTCATCCAGTGTTTTATTCATCAATTTCCAATCTTTTAACCAAATTCTATTCATCACATATGTCAAGTCAATACTTCTCTTAATCTTGGCGTGTAAATACAAGGGCAGTGTCAATCTGGTCAATGGATCTTTATCAATTAGAGGTATAGTCTCCTTTGTGACAGTTTGAATACCACCATTTTTCAAATAAAGTAATTCCCATGATTTAAGCATCATGTCAATCCCCGGTCTTGCATTCATATTCCAATCCATATCCAATTGTTGTTTTGTGATGGGTACATTTATGGAGTTAATCTTCATGATAATGTTATTCCTCTCCATATAAATTTTTTCATGAATGGACATCACTAGTGATAAAAGTGTTAATTTAGATAATTTAGCCTTGTGTAAGAAATATTGATCACCTGAGGATAAATATGACAAACAATTTTCGTAAGTTTCACCACCATTAGCTAATTGAATCAATGAAAATTTGGAATCAATGACAATTCTTTTCTTCTCTAACAATGCCTTCCAACTCTTGGCATCTTTACATTGGAATAAATCTTCGTGGATGGTGGGTACACCACATTTCAAATCAATGGAATGGAAACAACATTGCAACCCGACTAATGATGCGAAAAAATTTGAGATTAACAACAATGTATGACACGCTCTAATTCTTTGTTGTGCTAGAATAAAATATTGGAAATCCTTTTGTAATTGTTCTTCACTGGAATACATTTCTGTGATGGAATGAATCATTTGTGGATCATTTTCATAATTGTAAATGTTATTATTTGGGATTGGTGGTTGCAAAGAGTACTCTAACGGTAGATTATATTTATTCATCAACACTAAATGAATTAAAGTCATAATATGTGTGTTTAAATTTTTAATCACTTTCAAATCATCATTGAAAATGGATACAAATGCTAATAGTAACATTGTTTGAATGACCCATAGGTTTGTCACATAATAATTTGGTGGTCTCATCACAGTCAATGCTTTACGCATTTGTGTAGTGACAATCATTAACAGTAATTTTGTATGTGATGAATGGAACTCGTACAGGGCACCAATCATGGCAAATGCAAGTAACAATGGGTAAATTTCCATGGATGGTACAATACTGGGTAAATGAATAAATGAAACAAATTTATTGTACTCAGTTTGGAAAAGATGAACGTATTGATTTAATTGTTCCACAGTGGGGAAAATTTCTGATTGTAAATTATTATCCTCAATGATCCATTCTCTTAATTTTTCATTGAAAAAATTGTATCGTACTGGTGTTACCAAGGGGTTTGCAGAATTGTACAATAATTTATTTTTAAAATTAATTTTCAAATGCTCCTCTTCTTCGTCATCATCACTACTACTTTCCCCCCAATTCAAAGGTTGTTGTGGTGATTGATTGGCCACTTTATAAATGTCTAATTGTCTTGAAGTGAAATAATCAGAGATGCTGTGTGACAATTTATATTTATGTCTTGGATTATTTATCAATGGTTGTTGAGTGGGTAATCTTGGACTACCGTTTTTGGGTGTGGATTCCGACGAAGTCACTGAACTTGGTGATGAATCTGTATTATTTGAGAAGAACCCAATGTCATTAAACGTTTTCAAATTAACTTTAAAATTATTTGAAGATTCTGTGTCTTCCAAAAATTTTTCCAACCATTGTTCATCAATCTTATTTGGTTGTGTTTGTACTTGTGGTTGTTGCCTGTTGGAATGTCCAATTGTGGTGAACATAGACAATGGTGTACGTAATGGTCTGACCCCGTTACTGTTATTTGATTTGGGTACCACTTCATTTGCACTGGTTAAGATTGGTGGTGGTGGGAACTCGGGTCTGACGGGGTTGTTTGCAGAGTTGTCCGTAGAATTAAAATCGAATGAGTTTAAAGTGTTTGTTGTTGTCGTTGTGCCATTCATCAAGTAGTTGTTTGTTAACATATCTGTCAACGAAGGTAAACTTGACAAGAATAAGAAACTTGGTGATGGTTTAGTCAAGTTATTGATTGTGTTTGGATGTGATACAGATCTGATGTAGTTGTTATTATTGTTTGCCGGTGGTAACACCAGTGGATCCAAATCCAACAATTTATCATCTTCCACTTTCTTTGCATTAAATTGTGGTGTTGAAAAATTTACATGTTGTGGTGTGATTTCTTGCTGTACAGGTTGTGGGTTAGTTAAATTTTGTAACAAATTCACATTACTCTTTGTGTATGTCAGTCCATTTGTCGCGGAGAATGAATTATTTCTTCTTCTAGGTGGTAGAACTTCTTCTTCTTCCAATTCATTAAAATCTTTCACTGTCTCTTGTGGTGTTGGTAATTTCACCAAGGGTAAAGAATTTTTCTTGTTCCCCTGAACTTTCACTATTGTCGTTTGAATATTATTTAATTGTGGTTTGTGTTTGGGTGACAGTTGTTCTATATCTATCTCTACCATGTTGTGTTGGTGGTCGTCCTCACCGATAAGATCTCTATGTAAATTATTTTGATGCCTTATCACCAGGTCTTTACGGGCGAAGCATCTGCCACACATCAAACACACGTATGGTCTTTCCCTCGTGTGTGATCGTTCATGTCTTCTCAAATGTTCTTGTCTGACAAACCCTCGCGAGCACACGGGGCAAAGGTACGGTCTTGGTTTGTCGGTCTTAATCCTTTGTGATTTGCGTGGTACGGGTTGTCTCATGGCCAAGCTTACTCCTGTTGTGAACTGTAGCAATCTCCACTGGGTAAACACGGGATCAGCCAATATATACCTTGCTACCCCGGAACGCCTGTCGAGATAGCATGCAACAGAGAAGGAACAGAGATGGCCCACATTCGCGCAGACGAATTCCAGCAGAATTCTCGAGGGCGGATCTCGGGCAGATCTCGGCCGGGTGTGACCCGGAGGGAGCAGAGCGGTGCACAGAAAGTGCCGTACAGATTCAAACACTGCGGGCGGTTCTGTGCACTGCCGCCGTGCCGCGTGACACGCCCCTGTATTGTTTCTGCGAATTCTCTCGTGGTTCTTTCTCTCTCTCTTCTCTTCTCTTCTCTCAGTAACACAATCGCCCAGTTCCCAGCGGTTACCCTCTCTCAGTTGCAATCTTGTCTGTTCTCTCCTGTACTCTCCCACTGTACTCTCTCTCTCCCACTCTCTTTCTATTCCCACTCCCAATCCTGCCTGGCCCTAACAAACTCACCACATACAGTGCCCAAACCGGGTAACCCGCCCACCCCACGGTATAAAAACAATCGCTTTTTCTCTCGGTGTCTTCTCTTCATCACCACTTTCTTTTGATCTCTCTTAAAAAACCATTAACTTTGTCCAAAAGTTTCCACCTCAATAGACAGTACGAACATAGAATTTTTTCTTACTCTTATGTTACGTGATATGGGGTTCGGAGAGATCAAATTTAGGTCATTCAATAAGAACTCGTGTGGATTTATAATTACGTTTTGTAATTGACTGATATGAGACCCGAGTGTCAGTGAATGACTATATTTTTTTGTCTATATATTTTGTATATTCTTATAGGTGACATAAATTCATGGAAGATCACTTGGTGGCACAAGTGTGACACTGCATCCACTTGCCCGGGGGAATCACTCGAAATGATTAAGTCAACGCGTAAGTTATGTTTCTCAGTTAATTCACTGATAAATAGTGCATCCGTATCCTCTTTACGTATCGTGGCGGCAATATACACTTCATTACAATACATTAAACATGCTGCAATACAGGGACACAAGACGGGGAACAATGTAGAATCATATGTAATGTCTGCACCAACCACTACATCAATATCCTGGGGAACACTGTCCTCGGACCAAATCAATCTTTGCAAACAGATCTTGTCATCTTGAATCTCATTAGCTTGGAAATTCTTCAATAGCGATCCGGTAATCAATGAACTGTCACCATCTGTCACATACAATTTTCCCACTGAGTATAATTGACTAATGGCCAAAGAGACAAGACCTGTCCCGGCACCCAATTCCAAAACTCTCTTACCTGCCAACGGTATTAACCCAGGTTCAGTGGCCAATACATTTACCATATAAATCGCAGCTTCCCATGTACGGAACCCAGTGACACTCATCGCACTAATTAAATGAGGTCTTTCCCAAATCTTAACAGTTAATGAATCATTGAAAGAATATGCAATTAGATCTTCTTTCTGTGGATCTGGTACACCGACTTTCAACAACGGAATATACATCTCATATAACCATTCAAGTTCAATACCATCATTAATCAATCTCTTTAAAAATTGTTTCACATAGTATGAATTGTATGTCGTAATCTCTTGTAAATGGTGAGGTAATTCATTGAACGTGGTGATACTCTCGTCAATATCCAATTGATCCACGGGACAACGTTGATACAACCTCTTATACAATAATTCTGAATTCATGCTCCAATATCTTTCTTGCTTATTTCATCAGATCTGAAATTTATAAAATATTTATTTCTTGTAAAATTAACCTATACACTCACTCACTCACAACCAAACAAGATGAAAAGAGGGAAAAAATCCAAATCAAAGAGCAAGAGTCCGTTAAAGACTTGGACAGCATGGACCATCTTGATATCTTCCATTGTATTATATTTTTATGCTTCGAAACCCGCCAATGTTAACGCATTTGAACGTAGAGAACAAGTGGAATTAATGATTAAACAAACTTGGTCTGACTACGTGCAAAACGGGTGGGGCAAAGATATTTATCATCCATTGAACCCTCATGAATCTCATAACATGCCAGAGTCAGGTCAACCCCTGGGTTGGATTATTGTGGATAGTATTGACACGTTATTAACAGTGTATCACAGAACAAATAACACAGAGACAAAATCTTACTACTTGGGCGAGTTGCAAAGAGCACAGGAATGGTGTGATAAAGTACTTGATTTTGATATTGATTCTCCTGTAAATTTATTTGAAACTACAATTAGAATGCTTGGTGGGTTATTATCAGCATACCATTATTCATTACCTGTACCACAATTAAATTCCACTGTTTTCTTAAATAAAGCCATTGAATTGGCTGATAGATTGACCCCGGCATTCCAACAAACCACCACAGGAATCCCATATGAAACAATTAACCTACACAGTGGTCAAAGCATCAAAACCAATGCCGAGGGTGGTGCATCATCATTAGCAGAATTTACTACATTACAATTAGAATTTAAATATTTAGCATCCATTACAGGTAACAAAACTTATTGGCAATCTGTCGAAAGAGTGTTTGAACCATTATACAAAAACAATGACTTGATAGGGAAATATGATGGTTTGGGTCCTATTATGATCTCTGCTGATGATGGATTATTCAGAGGTAATAATATTAGATTTGGTTCTCGTGGTGATTCATTTTATGAATATTTATTAAAACAATATTTATTGACTCATGAACCAATTTACTATAAATTATATCGTCATTCCATTGCTGGTATGAAAAAACATTTGGTCAGAAAATCTCAACCAAGTGGATTCACTTACATTGCAGAAAAACCTTGGGGGTTACATAATGCACCTTCTGCTAAATTAGATCATTTAGTTTGTTTCATGGGTGGACTCTTGGCCATGGGGGCCACAGAGGGGTTACCAATTAAACAAGCCAGACAAATGAATTGGTGGGATTCTATTAGAGAAGAAGATTGGCATTTAGCACAGGAGTTTACACATACTTGTTATCAAATTTATCATCAAACACCTGCTGGATTATCCCCAGAGATCGTGGTGTTTAATGATAATGGTACACCACATGATGAAATTAATCCAACTTGGTGGAAATCCCCCACTGGTGATTTCAGTGTGAAACCTACTGATTCTCATAACATTCAAAGACCAGAGACTGTAGAATCTATTATGTTTATGTACCATTTAACTGGTGATAAGAAATATCGTCAATGGGGGGCAGAAATCTTAGATAATTTCAATGCAAACACTTGTATCCACTGTAATGATCCAAATTTAAAGACTTTCACATCATTAGATAATTGTATGGTGGTCCCCACTGTCAAGAGAGATAATATGGAAAGTTTTTGGTTAGCTGAAACGTTGAAATATTTATACCTATTATTTCAAGATGATGTAGATTTAACACAAATAGTGTTTAACACAGAAGCTCATCCATTCCCAGTATTAGACACTGATAAATTAAATGAATTAAATTTAACCACTGGTTGGTCTCTTTAGAAAATTATTTACAACTATTTAATTAAATTCTTCTTCTCTGTAATTAATGCTAATATAGAATTAACCACATCACCATTATTTGCTTTCAATGTAGCTACCGCTCGTTCTTGTGTCACTTCAGTCTCACGTATTATTAATTGTACATCATCTTCATGTATTTCCACCACTGGATCATCATTTTTATCTTTATCTTTGTCAATATCTTCAGGTAAATTCACTGGAGGTCTGGCCTGTTGTTGAGCGGCAACCAATTTCTGAGTAAAATTATCCACTTTAGGATCTCCAAATACTACATATGCTCCATTTATCTTATACACTTCAGGATTCTCTATAAACAAAATTTGATTATCATTTCTTCGTATTGTGACCCTAGTGATCCCCTTCAAAGGTTTATTACCTGATTTCAATATGGTCTCTCGGGCAATCACTTCATTTTGAGCTACAAACTCAGCACTAGACACTTCTTTATCCATTGTTTCACTATATCCACTAGATTTATTCTAGTTTAATAGTATATTCACTTTTTAAGAGATGCGATGAAAAAAAAAATAAATACACAGAGATTTAAAAATTTTCGATGAACTTTCATTGATATCTTTCAAAACCATATCAAATACAAACACACCTTTCCATGGACGCCAACGCTCTATTACAGTGCTTTGCAGGTACTTTGGAACACGATGCTACCATTAGAAATAACGCTGAAACAAGTTTGAAAGAAGCAAGTAGAACTCCCGGGTTTTTAGGCGCTTGTTTAGATATTATATCTTCCGATGAGGTCCCAGATAGTATTAAACTTTCTGCCTCTTTGTATTTTAAAAATAAAATCACATACGGTTGGAATGCCACTAATGCTTCACTGTTATCTAAGAATGAATTAGTCAATGTGAAAGTGGACAATGATGAAAAACCAGTGGTGAAAGATATGTTAATTCAAACTATGGTCAATTGCTCTAAGAAATCACCAAATTGTGTAAGAATTTTAAGCTCTGCATTGGCTGTCATCATTAATGTAGAATACGCTAACGGGAAATGGGAAGATCTTTTACCTAAATCATTAGAATTAATCTCTAATGGTGATATTGATGTGGCTCACATTGGGTTAATTTGCCTATCTGAAATCTTTAGAACTTACAGATGGAAGGAAAATGATGCTAGACAAGAATTAGAAATGTTACTATTGAATTATTTCCCAAGTTTATTACAATTTGCCAATGATTCTTTGTTACAAGATGGTAAAAATGTCGATGACCCCAAAATTGGTGAATTGTTAAAACTTATCATAAAGATTTATAAATTTGTCACTTACCATGATTTACCATTTACTTTACAACGTGATGAAATGTTTATCCCATGGGCTACACTTTTCGTGAAAATTATTCAAACACCATTATCTGAACAATTCTTAGCTAAGACTGATAAAGATTCTAGAAAGGCTTACTCCTGGATTAAATGTAAAAAATGGGCTTATGCCAACTTGTATAGATTATTTCAAAGATATTCTTCTACATCTTTATCAAGAAAATTTGAATACAATGATTTCAAGAAAACTTACATTGAACAATTCTTACCTCAATTATTACAATTACTCTTTGAACAAATTGAACAATGGGGTAGTGGATCTCTATGGTTAAGTGATGAATCCTTATACTTCATTTTAAGTTTCTTAGAACAATCTGTCACTCAAAAATCTACTTGGCCATTAGTTGGACCTCATTATGAAACTATCTTAAGACATGTTATTGCTCCATTATTAAGTCCAGACGAAGAAACTTTAGAAACTTTTGAAAATGATCCACAAGAATATATTCATAGAAACTTGGAATTATGGGATAACGATTATTCACCTGATTTGGCTGCTACTGCATTATTAATCACATGTGTTAATAAACGTGGTAAAATCACACTACCACCAACTATGGAATACATTATGCAAGTTTTACAAAATAATACTGGTGATTTTAAAAATATACCTTTATCTAGTGCTGTTCAATTAGAATCTGCCTTGAAGATTTTTTCCAATATTATTGATAAACTTACCAGTAAAAACTCACCATATGTTAATGATATTGAAAATATCTTGGTAACATTTATTTTCCCATTTTTCTATTCTTCATATGGGTTTTTACAAACTCGTGTTTGTGACATTTGTTCTAAATTGGGTGCATTAGAATTTAAAGATCCTAAAGTTATCCAAACTATCTTTGAAGGTATAATGGTTTGTTTAAACGATTCCTCCGATTCATACTTACCAATAAACCTTTCTGCATCATTGGCTTTACAAACATTTATTCATGAACCTCATTTCAAAGAAGCTTTAGTGAGTTCTGTGGTACCTATCATGCAAAAATTATTAAGCTTATCCAACGAATTTGAATCTGATTCTATCTCTGGAGTCATGCAAGATTTTGTGGAACAATTTTCTGAGCAATTGCAACCATTTGGTGTAGAGTTAATGAACACTTTAGTACAGCAATTTTTGAAATTGGCTATTGATTTAAATGAAGCAGCTAATTTTGACCCAACTGATATAATGAATGCTGATGATATTCCAGATGAATCAGAAAAACAAATGGCTGCACTAGGTATATTATCTACCATTATTTCTATTTTATTATCATTTGAAAATTCTTTGGACATTGTTAAAAGTTTGGAACAATCGTTTTATCCAGCGGCAGAATTTATCTTAAAGAATGATGTTGAAGATTTTTATCGTGAATTATGTGAATTTGTCGAGAACTCTACCTTTTTATTGAGAGAAGTCACACCATTTACTTGGAAAATCTTAGAATTAGTGGGTGAGTGTAATCGTAAAGAGGATAGTATGGTAGCATATTATTTAGAAGATTTCATGTTATTGATTAATAACGTTATCGTATATGGTAGTGACGAATTAAAGAAAAATGACTTTTATTCCAAAATCTTATTTGAAATCTATCAAAAGGCTGAAATCAATGAAGATACGTCATTAGATGAATTAATTGTCATCTTCGATTTGTCTCAAAAGATAATCCTTGCATTAGGTACTCAAGTACCATCGAACATGAGAGAATTGTTCTTAAATAACGCTTTGAATGCCATTTTAGTGGAAAAATCAGGGTTGAAAAAGAATATTGTGTTTGGTGTCACTTCATTTGATGTGATATTGGCCAGTATAGTGTCAGAACCGTTATTGACATTACAATTCTTGAAACAACACAATGCCATTGAATTATTCTTTGAAACATGGTTAACCGCATACGTTCCTCATTATATGAGAACATATGATATTAAATTATCTGTCATGGCATTATTAAACATTTTGGGACAATTACAAGCTCAAGATTTCGCTAATTTATCTCTAGAGAATATTGTACCAAATTTGGGTGCTCAATTAGTTGAATTAATAGGTAACTACCCATTAGCAGAACAACAACTGAGGGATAAACGTAAAGAGTTTTCATCTGCCGCATTTGATTCAGGCAATTATGATAATTCATGGGATGATAATGAATTTGAAGGTGATGAGGAGGATGAAGATGATGAAGATATTCAAAATATTTTGAAAATGGTTGGTGGAGACGGTTCTATTAGATTTGCTAATGACTTCTCATTTGAAGGTGGTGAAACCTTTGACGATTTGGAGGAAGATCCATTGACTAAATCCATTCTAGATGACGTTAACATTTACTCTGTGTTTAAGACGTCTTTGTCTCATTTACAACAATCTGATGCTAACAAGTACAATACAGCCATGGGCCAATTGACACAAGAGCAACAACAAGTTTTGGTACAGACACTAGGAATGTAACCATCATTGCACCATAAATATATATAGATTACATATCAGCATCTTTTATATAGTAGAATCATAACTGGTATTACGCTTCAAATACGGGTAACAAATTTCAATATTACGGAAAATTTTTTTGCTGAAAAATTTTAAAGCTCATCGCATCTCTTTACTTAGTAAAATAACAGTAAGAACCGTTTGAAACAGTGCAATCTTACGATATGACCGGTATTATAGATATGGTGGCCAGTTTCTCACACGATTCCAGCAAGTTTGCCTTTCAAGCAGGTATTTCTCAAAAAAATACAGTAGATATCTATCCATTGGACCCAACTAATGATTATGAAGTTAACAGTTCCCTGGTTAATCATTTGGATTATGAAAATAACGATTTAAAGGCATCTGACATTAAGTTTTTAGGGTGGTGTAGTGCCAATTCCACTTCTGGTAAAAACAAGAGAAAATCATCTGAAGATTCTGAAAGTAATGATATTGCAGATGGTATTGAAAATTATTTCATTAATGGATTCGATGAAGGTAAGATTGTGGTATACTCCACCAATGGTAAAGATATCGTCAACATCATTGGTACCAAGAAGGAACTTTTGGGAATGGATACTGATGGTTCCAATATTTGGATCTTGGATACTGATAAAGGTGTGAAAAAATTAGATTACAATAAGAGTAAACCTATTAAGACTTTCACTTTGATTGATGGTAAATCAGATAATATTAACAGTTTCCAACTTTTAAAAGTCCCTGAAACAGACATTATTTACATAGGATTAATCACAGACAAAGTGGTATATATTTTAGATCCTTCAAAGAGAAGACCAACTACAACAGCTCAATTCGAAATTGCTGATGCTCTGGCGTGTGAAATTTCTAGAGATGGTAAACATATTTTCATTGCTGATACTGAAAAGGTTTCTGTTTTTGAATTGGAAAGTCAAAAATTAGTTACTACTTGGACAGTACAAGCTAAAAAGATAAAATCAATCCAAAATCTAATATTTACTTTGAATGTTGATGGTTCAATTAACGCTTACAAAATCGGTACTGATGATAAAATTAGCACTATCAAAGTGAACAATTCAGAAGCTATTGATTTTACACAATCTGATGATAATATTTTAATTGCTTGGTTGAATGTCAATGAGCCAAATTTCCAATATTTGACTTTAAGTAATATCAATGGAAACAACGAAATTATTATAAATGAAAAGGACACTACAAATGTTGTGGAAGAGAAAGAAGAAGTGGATGAAGATGAAGATGAAGAGGATGATAAAACTGTCACTAAAATTCCAAAGAAAAAAGTTAGTAAACAAGAACAAAATGAATTATCATCTCAACTAATACAAGAACTTGAATCAAATGCATCTGTAGACAACATTGTTCACAATATTTTATCTGCTGGTTGGACTGAATCCAGAATCACAACGTTTATCTCTCAAAAGGTGACTACTGAAAATACATTATCATTATTATTTGAATGTATAATCAGTGAACTTCAGAAAAATGTTTGGACTGACAATGAACTACTGAATTTGTGGTTGAAATGGTTAATCACTTTGAAAAATATCCCACACACTTATAGACATGACAAACACAAGAAGAAGGTTGTGAAGCACTTAAAGTCATCTTTAAAGGGTTCTAGTGAATCTTTGTCCGTATTACTAGGTATGCAAGGTAGATTGGAACTATTGATAAGACAAGCTAAATTAAGAGATGAACTGGCCAAGTTAGGATTAGAAGAAGACGAAACTAATGTGGAAATCGGAGCCAAGGATGACGGCGAAGAAACAATCACCTATGTCAATGGTGAAAGTGACGTATTCGTTGATGCCTCGGAACAAATCGAGTAAGCCCTTATAAATAGCATGTAACCCTTAGATTTTTCTTTATATAAACTTCATCAATTCATAATATATTATTGTATTATTTGACACTTATATTTACAGCTCATCTCTTTATTACACTGGAAAACAATTTTTCACTTGAAAAATTGATAAAAAATGGTGAGATTATTTAATGTCATTAAAAAATAGGATAGAGATCTTTGGGATGAGTTAAACAAGTAGGTTATATCTGTGTCAATTCAATGTCGGAGGTTAATAAGATATATATCAGTTACAATAATATTCACAAATTGTGTCAAAAAGTTGGTAGGGAAATCTTGGAGAGAGATGAAAGACCTGACATTATTATCGGGATCTCTGGTGGGGGGTTGATTCCAGCTAGAATCATTAGATCATTCTTGAAGAAGAAAGGTGAGAAAAACATCCCAATTCAAGCCATTGGGTTATCTCTGTATGAAGATCTTAATGTCGGGGACGGTGTGGACACTATTGGTAAAGAAGTTATAAGAACTCAGTGGTTGGATTTTGGTGCCTTGGAACAACATTTTGATTCCTTGATTGGTAAGAAAGTGTTAATTGTTGATGAAGTCGATGATACAAGAACTACTTTACATTATGCTGTTTCTGAATTACAAAAGGAAGTGGAAGATCAACAAAAGAGATTGAACAGATTGGATGAACCTACTACCCTTTCCGTCTTTGTGTTACATAATAAAGATAAACCTAAGAGAGCAGATTTACCTGAAGAAATGTTACAAACTCATCGTTACATTGCTGCCGAAACTGTCCCAGACAATTGGTTGATTTATCCATGGGATGCTGAAGACATTGATGAACATACTAGATTAGCAAAGTTACAAGGTAATGATTAAACCTTTGTTTTATAATATCTATCTATATCTTCGTTATATATATATATATAAAAGAAAGCCTTATTTATCTCATATTCTCTTGCATTTCTATCATTTGTTGTACTTGTTGTTTCATTAATTCTTTAAGATCTTCCACGTCATTTTCTAATTCTTCTGCATGCTCAGCTCTTTCACCTAGCAGTTGTAATGAAGTCTCTAGTTGTTTATTCAAATCTTCTACATGTTCCTTCAATTTATCATTTTCTTCTTTCAAATTATTAACATTATCATTAGCTTCTAATAATTTCAACATTTCTTCATTAGTAGAATTTTTTTCCTCTTTTAATTTATTATACGATTGCGTCATTGAAGTTAATTCATTTTCCATTCTTCTTACTTCAGCACCAAGTCGGCTTATAATCTGAGTGTTCATTTGATGACTAGTATCACTTTGATTTTCAGTAGCATTATCATTAATTAAGTCATTATTAGAAGCCGAATGGATCTTGTTTAATAAAGATGTATTATTATTTCTACTATTTCTACGCAAGTTGGACACAGTGGATAAACTACTATTTCTCTTTTGCATCAATGATTGTAATGTAGCGGCATCTTCAGGTGTGTCATTTAGATTAACAAATAAACTGTTGTTTCTAGAATTTGAAGCAAACATTTCGTTGAGATCACTTGTATCGGAAATTTCTATAGAATTTTGATGATTTAATGTACCAGATATATCTTCTTCATTGGTATGTGTAAGTTGAGGTGACCGTTGTGCTTCTGCAAATGACCATGCATTTTCTAATTTTTGTAACACTTCCGTCTCTTCATCGATAGTATCAAAAATGGGGTCTAAGTTCTGCTTTTTGTCAATGTAGAGTTGTTCATTACCACTAGTATTCATTGGATTGGATTGTTGACCTGGAATTCCATTTGAGATTTTGATAGTAGTTTGTAATTGTTCCTTTTGGATATTGTATTTCTTCTCCAATAAGGAATAGTCATCTTTCACTTCTTCCACAGTGTTCTGTAATGTCTCAATCTCATTTTCCAAATTAATTATCTTTGTGGCTGTACTGTTCTTTTCAAGTTCTAATTCATGGATCTTATTAATCAAATTAGTATTACTTTCCTTAGATTGGGCAAGTTGTTCTGTGATATCTGTTAACTTAGCATTTAAAACTGTATTTTGATCTTGTAAATCAGTGATTTTAGAGTTTAGAGCAAACTCAATACTATTCCAATTTGCTTTACTAGAATTAAATTGTTCTTGTAAGATTGAATGTTGTTGTTTCAAATTTTCATAATTTGTATCTGACCCAGAATTAGACTTGGATTGTGATGACTCTAATTCAATCCTCAGTTGTTCTAATTTGGATTCTAAAGTGGTTACTTGATCTCTAGCAGTTTCCTTTAACGAATTTTGTTCTCTCTCAAATTGTAATTTTGTATCATCTATGGTTTGTGTTAATTTGGTTATTGTTTCTTCTCTTTCTTTGTTATTAGCCTCTAGAGTGTCGACTTGTTCAATTTTTTCTGACAACTTCTTTTGAAGATCTTTAATTAAAGTGTTTTCCTGTTTCAAATCTTCAATGGTGTCATTAGCATCATCTAATTCGTCTTGTAAATCAATTTTATCATCCTCCAATTTAGAAAATTCTTCTAATTTCCTGTTGAACTTTGTCTCTAAAGCGGCAAACTTGATTTCATTCTGAGTTAATTTATCTTGTAAAGTTTGATATTTGGTAGAACATTTTAAATGTTCCTTGGTAAGTTCTTCTTTTTCTAGATTTAATTTATTTATATTATTGTCTTTCTCTTTAATCAATTTCATCAAACTGGAATCATCATTGGCTTTAGCACTTTCTTGTAATTTCTCTTTGATATGAGGGGCCAAAACATTCAACAGAGATATAGCATTCAAATCTTGGAAGTTTTCAGGAAGCCAACCTTTGTATAACACAGTGTCATAATCTGGTGAGGAAGTTGATGGTGACAATGATTCCACCACTTTATCATTATTTGGTTCACCTGTAATCTCTGATTGACCAACATCTTCCTTATGTGCATTATCATCTGTACCAGGGGTGATAGAATTCAATGACGTGGGGGCTGGTGACGATTCAGCGGACTTCGGTGTCGGTATGGACGTACCATGAGTTTTAGATGACTTGGACTTCTTCTTCCCCTTCTTAGCTGCTAGGGAAAGACGTTCCTCTAATGACAGTTTCTTCCCAGTGGACATAATTGAGTAGTAACGCCTCCTTTTGTGAGTCTATAAATGATTTATTGAATGTTTGTTTGTTTCATGAATAATTCAATGTTTTTTTTTCATCATTATGGAATATATATGGTTATATGTCTATCATTCAGTATATACATCGTTTTAGAGCAGTAGAGAGTCGTCATTAAAATCTATTAATTGTATAAAATCTTCTTCGCCTTGTAAAGTTTCTCGTGGTTCAAATAAATTGATTCTGAGTAAGAATCGATACAGCTTTTGAGTGTATTGATTCAATTGAAAATCTTTCACTTGTAGAGTAGAATCGTAATTGATCAGTCTTTTCAACAAAGTGGTTACACTGCCCATTGATTCACTGTCTGGTCGTGTGTCCGTAAACAACCGTGAGTTTACTAATGTCTCTAGATCATCCCATAAAGTGGAATTTTCCTCTTGTATAAATGTAGCTGGTTCTTCTTCGTCTTGTTCTTCATCTCCTTCGTCATCGGTATTCCCATTTAACACTTGACGTCCCAGTGATACAAGCAACTTCTTTAAGTTATCATTGGTTGACCTTTGATATGAAAGCATTGTCTCAAGTTGATTTAGTTGACCATCCATCATTTTTATCCAATCTTGACTACTCTCTTTCCTCAGAGAAAGACTTGAATGTGCCAGACTTAAACCTATTGGGTCAGATCGTTCAGGAAATACCATGGGACGTTTCAAGAATTGTTTCCAATTGGATTTATCCACACTATTCGGTTCATCAACTTGTCCATTTTTCAATTTAGCAATAGTCTCTTGAGCTTGCTTCAAGAAATAACGTTTATTTTCAATTTGAGTCTGTAAAGTCTGTGCATACACGTCCAACCAGTTATCATTGCTCATCTTCTCAATATATTATTTATATTTGGTCTTATAATATTATTTATTCACTTTAAATAAATAACATAATTTTTTAAAAACAAACTAATTAACTGACTAAACTGACTAAACAAACTAACGAATCCCCTTTCCAATATCTATACGAACAATGTCCAGTCCTTCAGTCGATGAAATATCCAAATTAGATGATACGTCAAAGAAAGAGATGGTCAGTTTTTTAGATGCTGAGAATTCTAAACAGAAAGTGCAAATGTCCATTCATCAATTCACCAATACCTGTTTCAAGAAATGTGTCACATCAGTGGATTCAGGTAATTTATCTTCACAGGAGGAAAAGTGTATGGCCAATTGTGTAAACAGGTTTTTAGACGCTAATATTAGGATTATTAAAGGTTTACAGAATACACAATAAATGGAATATGGTTATTATGTCTTGTAAATAGTATATATATATATCAAATAAATAATTTGTTCATGTTTGGTCTCTGTTTAATCAATACTGCTCTGTCATGGGTGTAGTCACATTTTTTACTCTTCAAAGAATCCAACATACTTGTTAATCTGGTCATTATCTCTTGTGATAATTTACCTTCTTGATCACATTTCTCAAAAGTGATCAAAATCACACTCAAGAAATCGTATTTATGCGCTAGAACTCTTTCATTGGGAGTTATTTGAATCAATAATTGAACCACTTCCAAGGTTTTATTCATTATCGTTTCAAATGTTGTAAAATAAGGGTCCTTTACTAAATATTCCCCCAAAGTGTATATTATTCTTTGTAATAAAATTACTGAATGATCTTGTAAAATTTGAAGTAACCTCTCTAACATAACCAATGAATACATGGTTAACTCTTCATATTTAAATGCGGCACGAGGTATACTATGCAGAAGTATTATTTCACTAGTAAATTGATGTATTTGTAAATAATAACTTTCCTGAGAACCATATTGAGATTGATATAATGCAAGTAAAGTGGGGAACACATAACTCCATACTGCTAAAGTGTCCTCCACTGAATATGAAGGTGGTATATAATAACACATGTTTTTCAAGATAGGTTCAAAAAGATTAAACAAGCCTGTATCAGCAAAAGGAATCCAATGTTCAGGATCATCGAAACACGTTTCCACTAAAGTCTGGCATAATTTAACTGCTCGAAGTTTTATAGCATGTAATTCAGTGGTATCATCTAATAAATTCAATACACCTGGTATTATCCACCATAAATTAGTTGAAATATCTTTATGCTTTAATTTCAATAAAATTATGTAAAATAATCCAATACTTTTCAATCCGCCTGATTCCTTCCATTGTCTTCTTGTTTCATCTTCTTTATTGGAAAATCCCAATTTAGGATTAAGTCCATTGTTCTTCCTTTTATTGATTTTGGTGTTATCTAGTCGCAGAAGTAATGGTTTCAATGTTTCAATTAACTGAGACATTTCTTCATCTTCCTTCTCAATGGTATCCCATAGCAGGTCAATGGCATCAATTGATGTTTTCATGATGTTGGAATCTTCGTCCAAACTAAAGTATGCAAATGCTTTTATCAAAGATGATCTCAATGGCTTGTCCAATGTAGAATTTCGCAATTGACCTTTCAGCTCATTATACACATTAGTAATCTGCGATCTGGCGGAGGTGAAACCTTCAGAACTTATGTTACACGTCTCAATAAATGTATAGAAATTGTGGTTCATACGTGATTACCCAGGTAATGTGTTTGTGTATTGTTTTTATTATGGAATTGATTCAGCTAATATAACGTATTATTATTTTTCACTATATATAATTTGATCTCTACTGAACATCGATAATATATGCAAAGTTCAATAAAAGCATAACAGAAATAGATAATAGAAAAATCACCACTTGAATAATATATACATATACATTTCTAATAAATAAATCTCATTGCATTTAGTATGCATCTTCAGCAACATCATCATGGAAGTACTTACCTTCTGTAGTTGGCTTAATAATACCCGCTCTAACAACGAAATCACCAAAATGTTCACCCTCTTCTCTTTCAAGAGCCCATCTCTTGAATAAAGGTTTCAAGATATCTAAGATCTCATCATCCCTTACAGAAGCTTTGTACAATTTGTTTAATCTTTGACCGTAGTAACCACCACCTAGTAACAGATTGTATGTATTTGGAGCTTTACCAACCAAGGCAAGTTCAGCTAACCATGGACGAGCACAACCATTTGGACAACCAGTCATTCTCATTGTAACAGAATCATGACGTAAACCAAATTCTTCCAAGAAATCTTCAATCTGAGTGATCAATACTGGTAAGTAACGTTCGGATTCAGCCATAGCCAAACCACAGGTTGGTAGACCAACACATGAGGAGGAACCTTGTCTTAACCCACTGAAATCGGTGTTGTCTAAGGCATACTTCTTCATAATGGCTTGAATTTCATCTAAATGTTCATCCTTAATGCTAGAGATTAAGACATGTTGGTTACCAGTTAATCTAAAGTTACCAGATTGATGTTTTTGCATAGCTTCAGCAATCTTCTTGAAACCGGTCTTTTGTGGCTTATCTGGGGTGTCCACAACTCTACCGTTTTCAATGAAAGCGGTGAAATGGTTCAATCCATTTTCATCCTTAACCCAACCGAAGTAATCAATGTTAGACTTGATTTCAAATGGTCTTTCGGCATCGAATTTCTTACCCCATGTTTCTTCAACCATTTGCTTGAATGTTTCTTGGGTCAAATCATCAATTGTGTACTTTAAACGGGCATGTTTACGGTCAGTACGAGAACCATTATCTCTTTGGATAATCATAACAGCTTCGATGGCTGGAATAACATCTTCTGGAGTAACGTAACCTAATAGAGAACCTCTTCTTGGGTAAGTCTTCTTGTTGTTATGAGTAGTACCCATACCACCACCAGCGTACATGTTGTAACCTTCAACAATGTTAGTGTCTGGATTGACAATAGCAATTAAACCAACATCACTTGACCAGACATCAACATCGTTATATGGAGGAACAGCAATATTAACCTTGAACTTTCTTGGCAAGTAGACTGGACTATAGATTGGTTCAATATCCACTAGAGAGTTGTCAGCAATTAAAGTCTTTTGTTTAGTTGGACCTTCCTTTCTGTTCTTAAAGGTTTCTTCCCAAGAGGCATCATCATCCCTTTCATCTGGACCTTGTAACCAAATTTCGTAATAAGCAGTAGTCTTTGGTAAGAAATATTCTGAGATCTTGTAACCTAATTCAGAAACTTGAGAATGAACCTTAGCGTTTGCTGGTAAAGCAGAACACATGACATTTCTGTTAACATCACCACAAGCAGCTAAACTATCCATTAAAGTGGAGTTCATAGCTCTAATACTGTGTTTCAAATTCTTCTTTAATAAACCATGTAATTGGAAAGTAGCTCTAGTAGTAATCTTCATTGTACCATTACCATCTTCATCGGCCAATCTGTTCATAATTAACCATTGTTCTGGATTAGCAATACCACCTGGCAATCTGATTCTACACATGAAACTGTAAAGTGGTTCTAAACCTTGAGCTTTACGAATATCTCTGATATCACGATCATCTTGCATATAACAACCATGGAATTTGGTTAATTGTTGATCATGTGCATGAATAGCTAAGGTAGATTGATCTTCTAAACCTTCGACAATAGTACCTCTCAAGAAATTGGAATTAATCTTCATGTCTTCATTGGTGTATGGCTTTTCATCTTCAACATCACCACCAGAAACACCTAAGGCTTCCCATAATTGACCTTCCCATTCGCTGTAACCAGTTTGGAACCCATCAGCATCTTGGTCGTCACCTAGACCCAAAGGAATAATAGGGTTGGCACTCAACAATTCCATTCTGCTGAATAAGTCCTTGGCAGGCTTGTTGTAGTAACGAGCGTCTTCCTTACGAGGCCAGTATTGGGAGTCACCAAGACCAAAAACAGCAAAGTTCAAAGTAGCCAAGTCCAAGTCAGTGGAACCCTTCAATTCGTCAAAGAATCCCTTACCGTCTTGTGGGAACTCACCTTGACCAGCAGTGGATGTGATCAAGATCACATTCTCTTCACCGGCAAGCTCCTCCACAATGATGTCGTCCATGGACAACACAGTAGCCTTTAAACCTCTAGCAGTAGCACGCTTACCCAATCTGGTAGCCAAACCAGTAGCGTTCCCACCGTCAGACGCATAGTAGATGTGTAATGGTGGGCCAGAAAGACCTTCCAATAGTTGAGAGAAGGCAGCATCAGATCTCTTTTCTTGTTTTCTTGTTAGTACATCACTGGCAGATAGGGCAATGTTACGGGCCAACTCTGGGGATCTCTTAGTCAATAGAGTAAGCTTGTTCTCACGGTCCAAGAATGATTGCAATTCCTTTCTGATAACGGCAGAGTCCAAGGAGAAGGCAGTACCTTCTTCTTCGTCTTCCTTGGCAGGGTTGTATCTGTACAGAGGCCAGTAACCGGACTCAACAGCATTCTTGGTTTCCTTTAGCACTTCCAATGGAGTGTCCTTCTCGGAGTTGTATGGCAAGTAGGCCAACACGACGGATGGACCGTTGAAGGCGGAGGCTTCTAGGAAGGCAGTCAACAGTTGGGTGTAGGAAGAGTACACGGCCACGGAGGCAACATAGACGTTGTGGAAGTTCATGGCGTACAGACCGACGTTCTTCTTGTGTTGTTGTTGCTTCTTGTGGTCATCGTATGGTTGGGAGTCGATGATCAACATGTTGATGTTCTTCTTGGAGGAAAGCACTTGGTGGACACCAGAGTTACCCAAATCGTAGGACCAAGCATCGGAACCGATCAACCAGTTGGACTTGAAGGTGAATGATTCAGCAGTTGGGGCTAGCTTCAATAGTTCCAAAGCAGTGGTGGAGTCTTGGTTGGATTGTAAGATGGTGAAGATCTTGTTAGCGACTTCGTTAGCAGTGTTCAATTGGGATTCAGACAGGGACTCGTTGTGGAAGGAGATCCATTGCGATAGTAATTGCACCAATTCGGTGGCCTCAGTGGTAGCAAACAAGGATGGGTCCAAAGACTTCTTCACGGCAGCAATCAATTGGTCACGGTCGCTGGACTTCTTCAAGAACCCACCGAACCCGAATTCTGGAGACTTGATGTTCACAGTGTCGTTGGCGTACTCGTTCAACACGTTCAAGTTGGAGGCAAACAATTGGCCCAAGACCTTCATGTAGGCGGTTTCCAGGCTCACCACGTTGTCGATAGAGGCACCGAACTCGCTGGAGGCAGTGGTGACGATGGCCTTACCGAAGTACAAGGATTGGTCTGGAGTGGTCTTCTTGACGTTGCTGATGATGATTTCCAAAGTGTCCTTGAAGTCACCGGCCAACACACCGACGTTGTTCAACACCACTTGGTCGATGTTTCTTTCCACCAGTTGGTTGAAGTCTTCAAAGAAGTCCAACAACAATGGGGCAAACCCACTGTTGCCCTCTTGGCATGTGCTTTGGATAATGGCGATCTTAGTGATGGATTCTGGTAAGTGTGCGGCAAATTGGCTGAACTTCCATGGTCTGTACACGTTGATGTCGACCACTTGAGCGTCCAATTCAGCTGCATGTTCACCGAATTGCTTACCGTATGGGGACAAGTTGACCACTAACACAGATGGCTTGGCCACGTAGTCGGAGACACTTGGGTAGGATGGGACGGCCAACACTTGGACAGATAGGTCGTCGTCGAAGGTCTCTTGACTGGCGTTGGCGAAGTTAATGAAATGGAACACTGGTTGCTTCTCTTCCTTGGCCAAAGCGTAGGCGACTTGACCGTTGTTCACCACGTTGTTCAAGTCGTTGGACACGTAGGAGGCGTACCCTAGATCTTTCAAAGCAGGAATGATGGAGTAGTCTTGCAAGTTCAAATCCACGGTGATGACCACTGGCAAGTTCTTCAAAGCGTACAAGTGAGGGATGGATTTCAACACGGTCAATTCTTCAGCGATCACGGTGGTGACAGCATCTGTGGTGGCAGCAGAGACCACTTGGCCGAATGGGTCTTGGTTGGCTAGCAACTTGACAGCAGAATCGTTCAAAGCGTATTGCTCTTTCACGTCATCTTTGCTGGCAGCAATGTAGTATACAGGGCCCTTATGGTGTGACAATTCAGCCAGGACCTGTTTCAAAGTCAATGCACTAGAAAGAGTCATAATTGTGGTGTATTATATCTCTTACCCTATTGTCTTTACTTATAAAACGTTTAAACTAATGTTTCTTGGAATCAATTCAAGAATGCGTATATTTCAACTAGTCTGTAAAGTCTATATATATCAACAATATGGATTGTATATCCTCTAGGAGCAATTTCACGCTGAGAAGACTCACAGCGTTTTTTCAGCTGAAAAATTCGGAATTTTGCAAAAAAAACTGTGGATGCCACAGTAACTATGGGTGGGAACACAAGGCTACGCTGTTTTATATCACCGATTTGTCAGCTCATTGCCTATTTGCCCAGTGAGTTAATTTGTCACTTCCCCACTTCACCCAGTTTGGTCGATCTGTATAGGATCTTCGCGAGCAACCAAGTGGGGCAAACGAGATAAATGATTCGAACCAGAAGAGCAAATTTACCTCTGTATATATCTACTGGGTCGCTGTCGCGTTGTAACACGTCTGCGACCACTTGTTTGGCGTAGTCGTCGCTATCCATGGCGTGGGTCATCGCATTGCTCCTAGAATGGAATGCTTTCAAACCTTCTTCAGTGTTGTAAATAGAATCCTGTGGGAATGGTCTTCTTTCGCCAATATCGGTGGACACAGCACCAGTGATGAAATTAACCACTTTCACATTGAACGGTTTCAATTCTAAATGTAATGCCCTCGAATATTGATGTATAGCGGCCTTGGTAGCAGAATATATTGTGATAAATGGGATTGGTAAAAGCCCCGCAACAGAGCCTGTAAAGGCAATTGTTCCCCTTGCATTGATCACCAAGGGGCCCAATTCCTTGTACATATTGATGTGACCAAAGACATTGACTTTAAAACATTGTTCCATTATTTCATTGGTAACATCCAAAGCAGCAAAAGTACATGCTTGTCCAGCATTATTGTAAAGAATATCAATTCTCTTATCTGGTAAATCATTATATAAATACTCTTTAAATTGTATAATCTGATCCAGCTCACTGATATCCAATTGATAAGGTTTAATCACATTGGGGTCGTATTGAGTTGCTAAAGATTCAATGGGTTCAATACGTCTTGCACAGGCATACACGGTATAACCACCTAAATTAGCAAATTGTTTCACAATAGAGTAACCAATACCAGATGATGCTCCTGTCACTACTACCACTTGTGGATTAGTCATTTTCTTATTAATGTTTTTTTGTTTAGTTAAACGTTTGTATCTTGTGCTTTTAAACTTGAACTTGAAACCTTTAATAATTACTTATTTTAAAAATAAATACAAATATAAACTAAAATAGAAAAATTATCAAACTTATATATGTCACTAATTATCGAAAGTTATCAATTAGAGTTAAAGGCATAAGAAATTAATTAAAAGTTTATAAATGTGTGTATAAAAATAAATAATAAATACGTGCTATCTCTTACATAAGTAAGAAAATAGGTAAATAGTTACAGAGTTTTAAAATGAACTCTCTTAGAAAGCATCTTCAGAGACATCATCATGGAAGTACTTACCTTCTGTAGTTGGCTTAATAATACCCGCTCTGATAACGAAATCACCAAAATGTTCACCCTCTTCTCTTTCAAGAGCCCATCTCTTGAATAAAGGTTTCAAGATATCTAAGACCTCATCATCCCTTACAGAAGCTTTGTACAATTTGTTTAATCTTTGACCGTAGTAACCACCACCAAGTAAAATGTTATAAGTGTTTGGAGCTTTACCCACCAGAGCAACTTCAGCTAAGAATGGACGAGCACAACCATTTGGACAACCAGTCATTCTCATGATAACCGAATCATGACGTAAACCAAATTCTTCCAAGAAATCTTCCATTTGAGTGATCAATACTGGTAAGTAACGTTCGGATTCAGAAAATGCTAACCCACAGGTTGGTAAACCGACACAAGAGGTGGAACCCAATCTTAAAGCACTGACGTTAGTGTTATCCAAAGCATATTGTTTCATAATGGATTTAATTTCGTCCAAATGTTCATCCTTAATACATGAAACAACAACATGTTGGTTACCAGTTAATCTGAAGTTACCAGATTGATGTTTTTGCATAGCTTCAGCAATCTTCTTGAAACCGGTCTTTTGTGGCTTATCTGGGGTGTCCACAACTCTACCGTTTTCAATGAAAGCGGTGAAATGGTTCAATCCATTTTCATCCTTAACCCAACCGAAGTAATCAATGTTAGACTTGATTTCAAATGGTCTTTCGGCATCGAATTTCTTACCCCATGTTTCTTCAACCATTTGTTTGAATACCACTTCAGTTAAATCATCAACAGTGTACTTTAAACGAGCATGCTTACGATCAGTACGACAACCATGGTCTCTTTGGATAATCATAACAGCTTCAATAGCAGCAATAACATTCTCAGTAGCAACGTAACCTAATGGAGAACCTCTTCTTGGGTAAGTCTTCTTGTTGTTATGAGTAGTACCCATACCACCACCGACATACACGTTATAACCTTCAACAATGTCAGTGTCTGGATTGACAATAGCAATTAAACCAACATCACTTGACCAGACATCAACATCGTTATATGGAGGAACAGCAATGTTAACCTTGAACTTTCTTGGCAAGTAGACTGGACTATAGATTGGTTCGATGTCGACAAGAGAACTATCAGAAAGTAAGGTCTTTTGCTTAATTGGACCTTCCTTTCTGTTCTTGAAAATTTCTGGCCATGATGGATCATAATCTTTTTCGTCTGGACCTTGTAACCAAATTTCATAGTAAGCCGTGGTCTTTGGTAAGAAATGTTCTGAAATTTGCGCATTCATGTCAGAAATTTGTTTATGAACCTTTGAGTTAACAGGTAAAGCAGAACACATGACATTTCTGTTAACATCACCAGCAGCAGCTAATGTGTCCATTAAAGTGGAGTTCATAGCTCTGATTGTGTGTTTCAAGTTGTTCTTCAAGACAGAATGTAATTGGAAAGTAGCTCTCGTAGTAATCTTAATAGTACCGTTACCATCTTTATCTGATAATTTGTTAATAACCAACCATTGATCTGGAGTAGCAACACCACCTGGTAATCTCACTCTTGCCATGACACTGAATAATGGTTCCAGACCTTCAGCTTTACGAACATCTCTAATATCACGGTCATCTTGAGTGTAACAACCATGGAACTTAAGCAATTGTTGATCGTTTGGAGACAAAGCAGTAGCGTTTTTATCGTTTAAACCTTCGACAATGGTACCTCTCAAGAAATCAGAATCAATTTTAATATCTTCATTAGTGTATGGCTTTTCATCTTCAACATCACCACCGGAAACACCTAAGGCTTCCCATAATTGACCTTCCCATTCGCTGTAACCAGTTTGGAACCCATCGGCATCTTGGTCGTCACCTAGACCCAAAGGAATAATAGGGTTGGCGCTCAACAATTCCATTCTGCTGAATAAGTCCTTAGCAGGCTTGTTGTAATAACGGGCGTCTTCCTTACGAGGCCAGTATTGGGAGTCACCAAGACCGAAAACAGCAAAGTTCAAAGTAGCTAAGTCCAAGTCAGTAGAACCCTTCAACTCGTCAAAGAATCCCTTACCGTCTTGTGGGAACTCACCTTGACCAGCAGTAGATGTGATCAAGATCACGTTCTCTTCACCGGCAAGCTCCTCCACAATGATGTCGTCCATGGACAACACAGTAGCCTTCAAACCTCTAGCAGTAGCACGCTTACCTAATCTGGTAGCCAAACCAGTAGCGTTCCCACCGTCGGATGCATAGTAGATGTGCAATGGTGGACCAGAAAGACCTTCCAATAGTTGAGAGAAAGCAGCCTTGGATCTCTTTTCTTGCTTTCTGGTCAACACTTCACTGGCAGATAGAGCAATGTTACGGGCCAATTCTGGAGATCTCTTAGTCAATAGAGTAAGCTTGTTCTCACGGTCCAAGAATGATTGCAATTCCTTTCTGATAACGGCAGAGTCCAAGGAGAAGGCAGTACCTTCTTCTTCGTCTTCCTTGGCAGGGTTGTATCTGTACAAAGGCCAGTAACCGGATTCAACAGCATTCTTGGTTTCCTTTAGCACTTCCAATGGGGTGTCCTTCTCGGAGTTGTATGGCAAGTAGGCTAACACAACGGATGGACCGTTGAAGGCAGAGGCCTCTAGGAAGGCAGTCAACAGTTGGGTGTAGGAAGAGTACACGGCCACGGAGGCAACATACACGTTGTGGAAGTTCATAGCGTACAAACCGACGTTCTTCTTGTGTTGTAGTTGCTTCTTGTGGTCGTCGTATGGTTGGGAGTCGATGATCAACATGTTGATGTTCTTCTTGGAGGAAAGCACTTGGTGGACACCAGAGTTACCCAAATCGTAGGACCAAGCATCGGAACCGATCAACCAGTTGGACTTGAAGATGAATGATTCGGCAGTTGGGGCTAACTTCAATAGTTCCAAAGCAGTGGTGGAGTCTTGGTTGGATTGTAAGATGGTGAAGATCTTGTTAGCAACTTCATTAGCTGTGTTCAATTGAGATTCAGAAAGGGACTCGTTGTGGAAGGAGATCCATTGTGATAGTAATTGCACCAATTCGGTGGCCTCAGTGGTGGCAAACAAGGATGGGTCCAAAGACTTCTTCACGGCAGCAATCAATTGGTCACGGTCGCTGGACTTCTTCAAGAACCCACCGAACCCGAATTCTGGAGACTTGATGTTCACAGTGTCGTTGGCGTACTCGTTCAACACGTTCAAGTTGGAGGCAAACAATTGGCCCAAGACCTTCATGTAGGCGGTTTCCAGGCTCACAACGTTGTCGATGGAGGCACCGAACTCGCTGGAAGCAGTGGTGTCGATGGCCTTACCGAAGTATAAGGATTGGTCTGGGGTGGTCTTCTTGACGTTGCTGATGATGATTTCCAAAGTGTCCTTGAAGTCACCGGCCAACACACCGACATTGTTCAACACCACTTGGTCGATGTTTCTTTCCACAAGTTGGTTGAAGTCTTCAAAGAAGTCCAACAACAATGGGGCAAACCCACTGTTGCCCTCTTGGCATGTACTTTGGATAATGGCAATCTTGGTGATGGATTCTGGTAATTGTGCGGCAAATTGGCTGAACTTCCATGGTCTGTACACGTTGATGTCGACCACTTGAGCGTCCAATTCAGCTGCATGTTCACCGAATTGCTTACCGTATGGGGACAAGTTGACCACTAAAACAGATGGCTTGGCCACATAGTCGGAGACACTTGGGTAAGATGGGACGGCCAACACTTGGACAGATAGGTCGTCGTCGAAGGTCTCTTGACTGGCGTTGGCAAAGTTAATGAAATGGAACACTGGTTGTTTCTCTTCCTTGGCCAAGGCGTAGGCCACTTGACCGTTGTTCACCACGTTGTTCAAGTCGTTGGACACGTAGGAGGCGTACCCTAGATCTTTCAAAGCAGGAATGATAGAGTAGTCTTGTAAGTTCAAATCCACGGTGATGACCACTGGCAAGTTCTTCAAAGCGTACAAGTGAGGGATGGACTTCAACACGGTCAATTCTTCAGCGATCACGGTGGTGACAGCATCTGTGGTGGCAGCAGAGACCACTTGACCGAAGGGGTCTTGGTTGGCTAGCAATTTGACAGCGGAATCGTTCAAAGCGTATTGCTCTTTCACGTCATCTTTGCTGGCAGCAATGTAGTATACAGGGCCCTTATGGTGTGACAATTCAGCCAGGACCTGTTTCAAAGTCAATGCTGATGTGACAGTCATAGTTTATGTTATTTGATTTGTGTATCTCTTAGAAACTAAACACTCAAACGTGATGAAAACGCAACAATACCATATTTCTTAAAAACACGATTTTGTCTAGGGATTATATAACCATAGTCACAGTGATTCACCGTTTTCACAGCACTCATTGAAAAGCCGGACGTGTTTTAAAACTGTGGACCCTCATCGATCACTGGCATTCCGGAAAATTTACTCAGTGCTAAAGAAATTACGTATAGAAAAAAACGAAAAACAAACCGTGCCTGAACCAGATCTCCCACATTTTTCCACCACAGGCAATTACACGTGATGTGGGAAGACAAGTTTAGCAACTTCGGTATTTTAATGCCGTTAATAAAAGCACTGTTGCCACTGTGTGATACTAGCTCTGGTGACAGAGACCGGGGCCTCGTCGGAAGCTACCCTTTAGGGAAATGAGTATACTCTTATATAATATACGCTTAAATATGCTCTTGAGAGAGAGTTGAGCTAACTACCAACGCCTTTTGTTGTATGAATCCCCTCACAACTTGCTCAATTCAACGAGTCGAAGCAACTAAAGACCGGACGGTCGATTTGAGTGTAATATCGTAAACGCACGTGATTTGACGCTTCCTTTTTTGCTTTTCTATATCCTGAGTAGCCCTAGTTTGGAATATGGGAGCCCTAAAAAATTCCATCTCAAATTTCTTGATATTAACAATCAACTTTCAAGGTTATTAAGAATCATATATTCATTATATAGAGCAATAATACCCCCTTGTGATACTCGATTTATGCTGATATGCCTCCGCCAACGCCAATGTTTGCTGGTCTTCGAGATCAAAGGAAATTGAAATACCCATTGCTCGCTGGAAACGAGGTAGCTGCTAATAAGGCAAATGAACCAAGAACTACAAATACAACACACGCTAATACAATAACATTGAATGCTGGTAATTTGTTTGTGGGCCCCTCTTCAAATTTGAAAGTGGCAAATAATACTTTAAACATTAGAGGCAATAATAATAAAAATAACAACAATATTAATGAGAAAGATAAGTCGTTATCATTATCAAGAAGATTGAAAAACATAAATAGTAACAGATTGGAAGCCATTGATACTGATTTACCCACTTTCAATAAACATGTGTCAGGTAGGAAGAAAAGCTTACCAATGGAGTTAACATATCATGAATCTAGAGTGTCAAGTGAGATTATCTCTTTAAATTTAGATGAAATTGATGGTATATCAGAAGGTGATCTTTGTGAATTGAAGACTTATCATAACAATTCACCTGATAAAAATGATAAGAAAATATATTTTATTGCAAAAGATTATAATCAAGAGTTGAAGAGAAGATCAAATAAATCAGGTATATCTATAATGTTAGGTCAATTACAATCTTTATTAGATTTACCTTCCAAATCAAAAGTTTGGTTAAAAGTGAAAACAAAGGAAGATTATGAAAGTGATGTGGTAGAAATTAATATTAAAGATTGTGCACTTAATAGAGGTGACATGTGGCAATTATCTTCTAAATTAGTAAACACTTGCGTATTCTCTAATCAAAAATTAACTTTTATTGATTCTATTAGAGGTACAGTGAAAGGTATTTACAGAAATGGTAAAAAAGTGTTGTCAGGTTACATTGGTAAATCTACCCGTATTGTTTTTAGATCTGAATCAGCTAGATTAATTTTCTTAATTCAAATCACTGAAGAAATGTGGAATTTTGATGAAACTGGTGAACAAAATTTCCAAAAAATGATTAATTCTTTATTTCCTAAGATTTTTAAAAAATGGAAAAACATTGACACTCATCATTCAATCACAATTGCATTTGCTATTTCTATGGATTTATCAGATTCATCACATAAAGATTTAAAACCAGGTGAAAAATTGAAGAATTCTACTGATAATTATCGTATTGTAGTAGATCAAGTTAATATTATTCATTGGGTAGAAATTATGGAAACATTAGTTAAAGAATTCTCACAAATTAGGAAAGACTTATTAAATGTGGTTACTGATAAAGGTTATACAGTTATCAAGAGAAGATTCGCCCCAGTAATAAAATCAAATTTTCTAGAAATGATTAATTTTGCTGCTACTGTACTAGTCGATCCGTTTAAACAAGTTGATTTACGTCATACAACGACTCATACAATTATTGTCACTCCAGGATCAGGCCTTTATGACGTTGATTATGATCTTTTAAATTTAACCGGAAGGAAACTTTTATCCTTAGAAATGACCATGGATTTAATTTGCCTATCAAGAGCCCCTTTACATGTGGTTCCATTATTCAGATACCTAGATTACGAAGAAGTTTTACATCATTGTATTCCTAAATGGTTAAGTATCTTTTTTTGGAATGATAGTTCAAAAGATGTTGACGAATGGCGACCCCGTTGTCAAATATATGATTTACAAATGATGGGTTTAACTGACAACGAAGTAGTCAAACAAGCAGAAGTTAAATACCTTGAACCGAAGAAAAGTGTTTGTTCGGTTTCTCAAATGATAAAAGAGTTTGATAGCGATGTGTTTAAACATCCTGTATTTAATGAAATTTCCAAAGAAAATTCACAAACAGTAAAGAGGAAAAATGCCATCAGAAATAGTGAAGATACTATAAGCTCATCTCAAACTTCAAACCATCTAGTATGGAAGGCTCCAACATTTTCAGAACCTGTCATCCAAGGTGTACAAAAATTTCAAGTAACTGCCGATATACATACAGAAATTGACAACCTAACTTCAGATAACAACATTATTATATCAACGGATCCTCCTAAGTTAACTACAGAGTTAACCCCAAATGTCTCTCCAGCTGTAAACAGTCTGAAAGGTTTAGCTAAGAAAAATTCCATGAAAGATTTTACAAGAAGAATGTTTACAAAACTTATATCAAATAAAGAAGAACCACCCAAAAATGAGGAACACTTAACGATCATTCCCTCTGAAACAAGTCAAAGAACTGAAAGTAGTTCTAAATCATCTTTAAAAAACTCAGATGAACCCATTCGAACTCATTCGGAACAGAATCTAATAATCAAGAAAAATCTATCGATGTTTAATACAAGGGCTCGGGAAGAGTCAATAGATTCTCATACTGATATTTATTCTACCAAGGATTCTTTATTGACTGACAATTCATCAAAAATTTCTAATGCTTTAAACCGATATGCGTTTGCAAATGAAGACACTAAGTTGAAATTGGATAATCACATATATATTTTCAATGAAACATGGGTTGAAATCAAAAATCCATCAGTCCCAGTTGGTGGTGATTTAGTAGACAAATTATTGCCAGTGCGCTGGAAAGATGTCTGGCCTAAATATGTGGCCAAAAAATATAGTAAGTGGCGTTCATTTTCTACTCCTGCAGAGTTACCAATTACAATTTCTGATTTTCCTTCAAAACAAGATTTTGATGAAAACTTCTTTTTCAGAAACCATTCTGTCACTCTTAATATTGACCAAGAGTCATATAACCAAACATATATGGACCTGTTAAGAAACATGATTTATACGAGATTAGTAGCTGGTTTCCAGTTATGTGTTGGAGACCAAGTTGAACAAGTAGAAAAAACCAAAGACAAGGACACGTATTCAGTAGCAAAGTATATTGATAATGAAAATTGGAATAGCTTGAAAATATACATGATGATTGATTCAGAAATACATAGAATTGCATGTGGTCCAAATGGTGTTATCGACGTTCAAAGGTATCTCAGAAAAAATGAAATAAATCCATTTGATCAAGTTTCCAGCCATACTCCTCTTGTTAAAACTCGTTATGAAAATGACTATCGTGAAGCCATGATTGATACTTTACATGTTAACAGAGAATCACTTAACTGGAACCAAATAGATCAAGTTCTTGCTGGTTACGGGGATTTTATTGTAGACAAAAAATGGAATGGTTTTCGAGCCAAGTTTGTTCTTTTACCTGCTGATGTTCCTCCAAATACATTCTCTATGGTTATTAATGGGAAGAATGAAACACTTTCACCCGAAGAATTAAGACTGGAAGGGTTGCGTAAGGTTATTACTTCAATCACAAAATCCAGATTGAAAACTGAAAAGGAAAAATTAGTTAAGAAATCTAAAACGGAAGAAATTCAACCAGAAGTTACCTTTTATACAGGATCATTGTTTGATTTCATCAATGAGCAACGTGCTTCTCTGGAAAATGCAGGTCTAACTTACGGAGACTCACTGTTTAAGGATAGTAAACTATTAACAAAAGACATTGAATTATTTAAACTATCACACGAAATCCAGCACGGTGCAAACAAATTAACATTGGTAAATAGAAAGTGGCATTGGCATAGACATCAAAATAGTTTTATTGGTTCCGAGATGGTCAATTGGTTAATTAGTAATTTTTCAGACATTCAAACAAGAGACGAAGCCATTGAATACGGTCAGAGTTTAATGACCAAGGGTTTATTCGTTCATGTTTTGAACAAACACAGTTTTTTAGATGGTCATTATTTTTATCAACTTACACCGGAATATGTTATTGATAATCGAGCCATTGATAAAATCAACACTACAAACAATTCTCCTAATGAAAATCAACAACTTTTAAGGAAATCATCAACACATAGTACTTCTGAGGGTACAACACCACTTTCTTTGGTTGTCAGTCATGCTACTTCGTACACATCCAGGGATGATGAAACACTTCAAACTCAACCTAATCCAAATATGGAAAAAGCAGAAGTTGTATTAAGTAATTCGGTTTTAATTGATGTTGATCCTTTGAAAAAATCCTATAAACAAGAATCTTGTACTGTTCATTATGATCGTGTTCACAATCCAGACCATTGTTTCCATATTAGACTGGAATGGTTGGCGACAACTCCTAAATTATTAGACAACTTAATTGGAAACTGGTCTAGAATTTGTGAGAGATATGGATTAAGATTAATTGAAGTGCCATGGGAGGAACTTTGTGCTATCCCTACTATGAATCCATTTCACTCATTTGTCGTTATATCTCTTGCTATCAATCCTTGGGAAGATCCCGAGTTCCATGATGTACAATTGTTATCCAAGAGTAAATTTTATTATCATACAAACTTATTAACTCATTGTGGGTTTATGCTAGATAATAGAGCGTCATCATTTTTACAAGAAGATGACTCTGCTTTTGATGTTAGATATTCTTGGGGGAAACCTGAGTTTAAATATGCTCAATATATCCATAAAACTGGTACATACATCGCAGAGATTAGGGAAAATGGTGATTTGTTCCTAGCTCCAAACAACATATATATATCAAGAGTTTCACAAGGAACTGTAAACGGTAAACTTCATAGTACAAGAAAATCTACATTGGATCCTCAAAAAATTATGCAAGAATTTAGGAGTACCTGTACAGATTACCAAAAGCTAAGAAATGTTTTCTTAGAGTTTAAAGAAGATTGGTTAGTGAACAAAAATAACGAAGAACAATAATATTCTTGATGTCTTTTTATTTCGTTATATTTTCCTGAAGTCATCGAGATTATTAATCTCCACTGGACACGTTTTTACCCTTTCCTGAAGACTTACTTATCTATGTAATATAATATTCATATTCATTTCTTTCAATTAAATTTTACAAGTATATAAATTATGTAACGACTCATATTTAGTTCAAATATATCAATGATGACTTCATCCCATAAAGTAAGACGAAGGAGATCATTGAATTTTATCGACTAAAAGTTTAATTCTATCAAAGACTTCCTTTTTACTTACTCGTTTTCTAGATACGGTAGACTTGATAACAGTTGAACCTGATACGGAGGTTTCAACAGATGTTTCTGTTGGTGGTACAACATCCGATGTTGATGTAGTGGATAATACCGATGGCACTAAAGGTACCTCAATTGTACCCGTTGTTTCTAGATTAGAACCATTTTTCATTTCTAAAAATGGCAGATAAAATTTCTTGAAATAAATTGAAATACAAACACCATCGAATGGGATACCGTTATTTCCCTTTTTCAACTGGAAAGCCAACTTAAGACCATCCACATATTCCTCTAAAAATTTGGATACATCGAAAGTCTTAAAGAGTTCTTCAGAAGCGTTTAAAAACTCTTGATAATTTAAAGTTGGAAGCAGATGTTCAACATATTTTTCATCAATATCCAGTTTGAGATATGCACATTTCACATAATTTTTTACAGCAAAATCAGTAGCTTCGTTCACATATGCCATTCCTGAACCAAATCTTCTAATCTTCTTAATCACCGAAGCTATGGAGTTAAAGTCTCTCTTTTCTAAGAGTAACTCAATGTAGAATATGACATATTGGTAGGTGTAAACAAAATGCTTCCCAGCCCTCTCATAATCAGGTTTCCAGATGTTTACTAAATTCTTGCTACTTTTAATCGAAACCAAGTTGTTCATCTCATCTAGAGCACCTTCGTAATTATTGAAGTCATCAAACAAAATCCTAGCAATACGATATTGAGGTCTATGGTACCATTTCTTTTTGTCAGATGCAAGTAGATGTCTCAACAATTCGATTATTTTTAAATAAAAAGAAGAGTTTCTTGCAGACTCGTCAATGTCATGATCTATTACCCAGAATCCATCTTCTTTGTCCAAAAAATCATTATCTAATTTAATGATTTTTAGTGCCTCATCTAAAGTTATATTTCTATTTTTCAATTGTTTATAACATATGTTTATCAATGCATAATGAGGTTCAACGATCACTCCCTTGCTTGTGGATACCTTACTAGCAAGTAGACAAGCTTTAGATAAGTTCTCGAATATTGCATCGTTATATTTTCCATCCCCAAACTTATTGAGAACCTTTCCTATGCTATAATAATTTAACCAACTTGCATTACCATCATTTTGAAAAGAAGGAATAGTTTCTTGAAGAACATTAGCCTTTAAATAACAAAGTAAAATAGCTTGTTCGATGTTAAACCTGGATATAGTCATTACTTCAGCAGGAGTCTTCTCAGATACATCACAGGTATCAGACAAAAGTAACATAGAGTCGGATTGTCTCCAGTAAAAACATAATTTATCCATTGGTTTGAGAAAACCGCGTAAAAGTTCAGACCCCAAGGCCTCCAAAATCATTTGTAATATCTTTTCTTCTTCTTGAGATCTTATTTTTACACTGTGATACAAACTCAGTGCCATGAGATAACATAATATTGTCTTTCTTTGAGTTAATGCAATAGATTTCTTTTTCTCAGGAACTGTTAGCTTATCAGAAGTCCATATTAAATCATCCTCAACAATATAAGAAAAACATCTGCCTAACATAAACCAACTTTCAAAACGCTTAGTATTATATAAAATGTCATTTTTTATGGTTCCAATAATCGAATCAAGTTCTGATGGTCTTGCCTGCATAGACTTTTTTCGAATCCTATACTGATTTAAGGACTGTACAGCGGCCATATAAAAAATACCAGCATCCATTCCCTCTTGTAAGTCATCGTTGGGTGTTGTTAAAATAAGTTTGTTACGGCCCGCCAATGATTCCCTTAATAACTGTGTTGTTATTGGACTTGTTAAATAACGGTCCAACATATGTTTATTTCTTGCAATGATATGATTATCGGTTTGTGAAGGATCACCTACGCTGTCGATTATATTATCTAATACTTGCTTAAGTGTTGTTCTATTACTAGTTGACAACAATGGATTGACGTCACGATATTGAAGCTTCATTAAATAAATACCCAAAGGTAGAGAACTAGCTTTATTCATTTCAACAGGCTTTGTGTTGTGTTGATCTGAATTGCTGTTGTCTCCCGCAATTAAATAATGGTAACGACACCAAAGTACCTGCTTCAGTTGAGCATACGACTCGTTATTAATGTAATGACAAAGTATACTTTCAGAGAGAATCAAGAAATGACTATCAAATGCGTCACAAAAAGAGAAATCTCCTATTAATGTGTGTAAACAGTGTATTAAATTTACGGTCGAAGTTTCTACTATCTCAGGATAATTCGTGGAAGCTAGATCATTAAAACAATAAACAATGAGACATATAATGGATACCATTTGGTCTTTCATCCGGGCAGATGATTTAGTGACACGTTTAAAAAATGATTTGGCGCCGATGGTGTTAAAATTGCTTTCAAAATACAAGATAGGATAAAATAGAAAAAAAGTCCTCATTAAGAGGTTCATTTTGTCGCCTCTAAAAATATGATCTTTAATCTTCCACCCATTGTCATTACAAAATGAAACCAAACGTTCTGTAAAATTACCGATAGATGAAAGTACCAACAGCACCGTCGATACTCGATTCTCACGATTTTCTGCCGTATATTTCGTTGAATATACATGATCTAATAACAACCGAATGATATTGAAATACACTCGGGAAAGAGACTCCATATTGTTTTCCTTCAAATAATGTGAAAATAGTACTTCCCATAACTTGATCTGCAAGGTGAAGGGAGATTCAGCGATAAATTCCACCATATCCTTATCTACAGATTTTATGCCATCAGAACAACCTAAACTCTGTGAAAGAGCATACTCTAACAAATTAAGATGCTCAGTTTCTTGTTCACTTGTATGCTCAGTTCCAGTACCAACTGTTGTGATATTTCGTATCATGTTAAGTTTCTCTAGTTGTGATTCTAATGCTTCCAGATTTAACGTTGATATGTGATTGTAGTTAGGATACAAAATATCGCCATGCAATGTTGAGTCTTTGAACAGATCAACAAGATCTCCCAAAGTACTGATTAATTTATCATTAGTAATATCATTTCTGAATTGTAAATAAAAATAGTACGTCCATTGAAGATAGATAGCACCATTTTCAACCGTTTTACTGTTATGAGAATTCAAGAGGTTATACAACCTATTAATTTTCCTTTCAAGCTTATTTCTTTGTGTTCTCAGATCTGATACTTTTCCTCCTTGTGATTTTTTTGAAGCTATCTCTGCACAGAGGCTACCTAACATATTTACCAATATCTCATAAATTGACAACCCTAAAGACCAATTATCTTCCAAACTGGTTGAAAGAAAGTCATATAAGTTGGATTCAATTCCCAAAATAAACCATTGAATTGTTTTGAATAGGTCTTCAGACCAAACAAAATCAATAATCTTTCGATGTCCACATCTACTACCTAATAATTCATTTAGAAGCATAAATCTGATTTCATGAAAGTGAGGGTTACTGGAATTTATTTTTTCTAGTAATATATCTAATCCATCTAATGGCAATGGCTTCAGTATACCCTTACATTTGTTTTTATCTTCTAGAATATTTGACTGCAGAAGAGAATTAAGCTTGAAAGCATCTTCTGTGTCTGTGGAAGGAGATGGATTGGAATTGATATCTGACTTATTGAATATATCTGTATGCCATGCACCCCAATTTTTCAAACAATCATAAATATCATCGTATAGTATTTTTTCATCACCTAAAGACTTATTATCAAAGGATAGTTGTTCTAAGGTTATCGGTAGAGAATGATTAATGGATTGCATCAGTAACCTTAACTTGTCAAAAAATGTGACATGAATGGTGGTAGAATCAAAATCAGTTATTGTATCCTCAGAATTTCCTCTTTCTCTAAATCTTTTACTTGTTCTTTGCTTTGGAGTTTCAACACTATCAATGTTTCTTTTGGTAGTAGACACATCATTATTTTGGATATTTGATACATTTTCTTTCTTTTCTGTAACATCTGAATTTTCTACCTGTTTTACAATCGTAACATCTGTTTCTGGTAGTTCCTTATTATCTGAAGTATCCCTTTGATCTGGTTCACTATCTATTTTTGGTTCTTGAACATGAAATTTCAAACCTTCAATGGGGTCCATAATTTCGCTATACGGATCTGAAGTTCTACCAAGTAAAGTAGCCATTTTTGCATACGGTAATAAATCCTTTAACGATTGAGAAAACGTTTCCCAAGTAAGTTCAGTCAATTCGACTTCATCGATATCAAGGTTTTTCATGAGTGCCTCATCTTCAGTCCTCATCTGTTGTATCTTAGACAAAAATGGATTTAATTCAATATTTACACTATTATCTGTAGTTCCACCTATCATCTTCTTCAAACCTAAAATATAATTTTCCTTATCATTACTAGCATCCTTAATATCATTTAACAGTGATTCATATTGTTGTATAATTTGAGTCAAAGGTGGTAACAATGCTGATTTTCTTTTCCGTCCTAAAAGTAGTAATTGATTATCCTTTTTAGTTAATTCGTATTCGAAGATCATTCTTTCTAACTTTTTGGACTTGAAACTTTGAAATATTTGTATCAATAATTGTGTCACTGTCGAGTCTGTATCATTATGTTGTATAGACTCAATTAAATTTTCTACTACTTTCAAGATATCATTAACTATATCTGTGGGATCCATTGGTTTATAATTATCTAATAAATACCTGTAATAATACATCCCTCTGTTTCGATACGCCAAATATCGAAGTCTATCCAAAGTAGGAGAGGAATATCTGTATAACCCCCACTTGTCCGGTTTCATTACATCCATATCAAACAAAATTTTAAATTTGGCATCTGATTCTTGGTATCTCTTGGAGTTTAAATGGACTAATGCCTCTTGATAAATCTTGAAACCTTCTTCAATCTGCAATTCTCTAGTGTGTTCTTCTGCTTCATCTTGCTCATCTCTAGGAGACAAGTTCACCGCATTAAACACGGACATAATATACCTTTACACGCTGACACGAAGCTAGTCTACAGGTGTCAATGCTGCTTCTTTAATTTATTTAATTCGTGTTTTTGTTTACATTAAATAGATTTGCAAAAAAATATTTAAATATTATGGCATCTCTTAAACAGAATAACTATAGCGTTGAGATGAAGTATTTAGTGGAGTATTTGCCACGTATTGGATGCGTTGGTATTCTTATTGACCATGTGACGGATGTTTTTATCGAGGAGATTAAACCGATGGAATTGCTTGTCTCTTACCATAATGAGGTTTTATCCAAGAGGGAACTCATGAGGATTCCATTTACCAATGAAATCGACACTCAGAACATTGTGAATAATACGTTTACGAAGGGGAAAAATTCTACGTTTTCACTTCGATTGAAGGTAAAGGATACTAACCACCAGAAAAAGACATCGAACAGTATGATTATGAAATCATCTGAAGAAGGTAAATGGAGTAAATCAGAATTATTACAAATAAATTCGTTTATATTTAGATGCAACAGTTGTAATGCCCCAATTATTGACAACAGGGTTAATTGTGATAAACTGAACGAAATGCCATCAGAATTCTGGGCAGAATTAATGGATTACTGGCATTGTCACAAACCTGATATAAATGATTCCCAAGAGGCTTATTTCAATAAATATAACAAGTTGAAACCTTTAACAAACGAAGTACTTATTGGTGGATCATTCCTGGCCACTAGTGTTTCTACTTTGAAAGGTAGAGCCATCTCCAAGGATAATAATGTGTTTTGTTACAACTGTGCTGAAACACTGGGAGAGATGACTTCTGATGACTTATGTAAGATTTACAAATGGAAACTTAAATTATATGATACAATTACTGATCAAGAGTCAACGTTTAACCCCACTGATGCTATTACCTTAATTTTACTAAATTATTTAAGAGGTTACTCAGCAAGGTATATCTTAATGGAATGCCCAGAACTACCACCTATTATGATCTGGATATTCGGTATTGATATTGGTGTCACTGTTACCGGTAGTAAGATGTATAAGAGGGCTCTTAAATTGCTTTACACTACTCAACCAGAAAACTTCAAGGAACTTCGTAAGACACATACTATAGAAGAAACAGATGTTCCAGCTGTACCTTTAAAGACGTTTTTACACGATCTCCAAGAAATACATGATATTTTACCAGAGACAATGAAAAAGTTCAAGTTTTGGAGGATTAGTTACTTACCGCTTCCTTAACTAGCGAAATAGGTTCAATTTTTTGAGTTTAGTCGATTGTTACCTCATTTACTAAGAAAATCCCTTTCTCGCTCGACAACGACAATACTTACCTCCACTTCAAGAGGATATAACATTCATTGAATTTCATTGAATTTCCTAATAAGGAAAAACCCAAGATCTGAACATTTCCGATCCGGTGAAAAAAATAAATATTTCAACAAAATACTCCTCATATCCTTAATACGTTCCATAACCAAGTAAAGGAAAATATAGCGACAAGTTAATACAATGGTACAAGTTCAGATTACCCCTCAGGGTAAGCAAGTATTAATAAGAACTCCAGAAGATGATCAGTTAGGTTTTTCATTTTTGGAGGTCGTAGAACGCGTTGATAAATTACCTTTGAACTATGCAGAGATTGATGAATTCAAGGCAAATATGTATTATTTGACTACACACACTAACGTAAATATCGGATTTGTTTGTAAATTTGTTTTAGAAGAAATGAAATCGGTAATAACACCTGAACTTTTTAATGATACATTTGAAATTGATGAATCCAATCATCTTATCAGATTTAGGTCGACTGATTTTGAAACAAGAAATAAGCAATTGGATGAAATATCATTGGCTATGTATAAAAATCCTTATTCAGTCATCGAAGGTATCAAAGGTTGGAGAAATGAAAAATATGCTATATGGATTAAAAAAGAACCATATGTTTTAGTAGAGCGTGCTATGGCTGGTCCCTTGGGTATTATTACTTTAGGTATTCATATTAATGGGTATGTTACCGATTCTAAAACGGGTGAGATTAAATTTTGGGTTCCTAGAAGATCTGCAACTAAGGCAACTTGGCCATTGATGCTGGACAATATTATTGCCGGAGGGCTGGGCTATCCATATGGTGTATACGAGACTGTGATCAAAGAAAGTTTAGAAGAAGCCAATTTAGAAAAGGAACTGATAGAAAAATACATTAAAGCATCTGGTGTTGTATCGTACCTTTACTACCAAGGAGATCCAGTGCTCGATCAATTTAACACAGAAAATGCATTCATCGTAGGAGAATGTGAATTTATCTATGATTTACATCTTCCAGAGGATGTTATACCAACTCCAAACGATGGAGAGGTCGATTCATTCAATTTATTGACTTTACAGGAAACTATCGATAGTTTACAGAGAGGAGAGTTTAAACCTAACTGTGCATTGGTAATGGTAGAATTTTTAATTAGATTTGGTTATATCACGGCAGAAAACGAACCCAATTACTTGACAATTATCAATAAGATGCATAGAGCGTTGCCATTTCCTACTTTATCTTAATTTTTTCAAATATAATGCAAGGCATTTCACATATAAATAAATATGTATATACATATAAACATATCATATAAATAACTCATTCAGTACTTACCACAGCATAATTTAGTTTAACATTCAACCATTGTCTTCTTACAAGTTCTTTTGGTGATAAGAAAACATCACCATAAACCAATGGAGCAAAATAGACAAAGAACGAAATAACAGCCAAAGCTGCTATTAACAAAAAGATGGCTAAAATCAAAGTATGCACTTTTGGACGTTTTTCAAATGAGGCACCAGCCTCTTCTTCATCTTTTTCAACATCCAATGATTTACAATTACTAAAGACAACTTCCCAAACACCGGCCGACAATAAGGCAGCAATCAAGTGAGCTGGCAAATAATGATGCAAAAACTTTTGACGACCCATCAAAAAGAAAGGAAGATAGTGACACATCCAACCGCATAATAAATAGGCTAATGGACAGTATAATTTTTCTCTAGTCATTTTATTCAACACAAAGAAACTACGTTGTCTGGTAACCAAATCAGCTGCAACAATACCAATATAAACACAGATCGATACAATTTGAAACCAGAACCCGATAATATTACCAATGAAGTAAATTTGTTTCTTTTCAGTCTCTTTAGTCCAAAAAGCAACACCGCTTAAACTACCAGGCCATGTTTGTGGTTCAGAAGCATATGGATGTTCAGAACTTAATTTATTGTTATGTTCAAACATTAATCTTTGAAGTTCAAACCATTTTTTGAAGAATGATACATGTTGAATAACTTTTGGAATATGGTTCTTTCTTTCATCATCTAAGTTCTTAATTTCTTCGACAGTCCATTTAGCAGTATTATCTAATGTATTCTTGTTACCATTAACTTCTTGTTGTCTGAACCCCCAATCTGGCAAATATTCATCATTATGGGTCCAAAGAACAACAGCAGTATGTACGTGGAAGATACGGAAAGAAGTCATTTCTGTTCTGATAACGTGTCCATTATCACCTTTAGTTATAGGTTGGAATTGAAATATGGTTTCTTGATAACGAGCACCGTCAGCATCCTCTTCACTAATGGCTGTAACTTCCTCGTTAGTAGGGAACAATGGTGAGGCAACATCATGAGCCAATAGATAATTTTGTGTGGCAATATGTCTCAATCTGAATGAATCACCTAACAACACATTATCTTTATTGCCCTTTGGTGACTCTCTGACAGGTAAAATTTGCCATTCGTTATTTGGATCTTCTTGTGAGTAACCAGTAACTTGTTGATCTTGTGCGGAAATACGACCATCTGGGTAACGTAGGGGATATACAGCATCATGAGAATGTAAATAGGCTAATGTGTCCTTGTGTTTCAAAGTGATAATATCAAAATAATTTAATGGTTTAGAGTTAATTGAGGCAGCTGATTCGGCTAAGGTTTCTTGAAATCCTGCTGACATAAATTCATCACCTGGACCAGAAGTGTTCAACACAGCAAAATGAACCCAGAACCAAAATAGATAGATAACAAATGGAATTAAGACCAACCCATTTAATCTTGCCAAGAAATGTTTGAAATACGTCTTTAAAGTTAAACCAGCACGTACATTCAACAATTGCCACAAATTAACTACAACAGCAATACCAATGGAAGCGTATGTCATAACACCAACATATTTTGTAGAAATAACAAATGATAAAGCTACACCAGTAGCATGTAACCATAAGAACCAACTCTTAGAGAAGGGACTGGTCAATTGTGCTTTGTAAAATCTAACATAACAATAGAAGGTAGCAGCCACTGAGAATATTAACATAGCATCTAATAAAATCAATCTAGTTTCCATCACATGAGCATTGTCAACTGCTACCAATAAAGAACCGAATGCACATGTAGCCGCCGTGAAATTCAATTCCTTTAAAGTATTGAACATTAATGGAATTGTCAAGACACCCAACATAGCATTGAATGAACGGTAAGCCAAATAAGGACAAGGGTTGGCTTCATAGCTGTCACCAATATTATCAAATTTAAAGGCCCCATCATACCCACATAACCAACCAACGAAGGCAATGGCCATTTTGGCAAATGGAGGATGAAGATCGAAATAATAAGTTCTTTCCAAATAATATGATGCAAACTTACCAAAATGCACTTCATCAAAGACCACTTCTTTTGGGTACCAAATCTTATAAAATCTTACTGCAAATGCAATGGATGTGACCACAGCTAATAAAATGTTATAATGTAATTTAGGAGATGGATGTGGTTGTAATAACCATTTTTCACCTAATTGTTCAAATGTGGAACCTTTAGTGTATTTGAATTCAGGATCATCTACATCCAAAGATGATTTTTTTTTCTGATGTTTATCCACAGCCATCACTTACTCACTGAATCAGATTGTAATGAAACTAATTACTTCTCTAGATCTCTATATGGTTTAACAATATAAAAATAAACTTAAAACTTTAAGAACAAACAATAATATACCTTTTAACGTTCAAGATTTTTTTTTTTTTATTTTTTCAGTAAAATTATTCCACGTGAAATTTAAACATTCCAGATGAATATAATAATTGAATCAGATGATTAATATATTATAATAATTTTAATAATTTTGATATTGTGCTTTAATAAGATTTATATATGGTAATAATTAAATAGAAGTAGATAATAGAGACAAAATTATATCTTAATACATTTGAAAAACATAATAAGTTATAAAAATGTTTGAATTAATATTTCTCTTGTGCTTACAAACCTTGTTGAGCTCTCTTTCTGTCACGTTCTTCAGCAATGGTCAACTTGATACCCTTACCCTTTGGCAAGGAGATGTATGGCTTACCTGGTTCACCGATGATGAAAACATTGTTTAATCTGGTGACGAAAGTGTTGTCTAAGGAATCCTTAATGTGAACTAAATCGAAACCACCATCGTGTCTTTCCTTGTGGACAATAGTACCAACTCTACCCAAGTTACGACCACCGGTAACATAGACTAACTTACCAGCATCGAACTTAATGTAGTCGACGATCTTACCAGAGGCCAAATCGATCTTGACAGTGTCGTTGATCTTGATGTTTGGGTCTGGGTATCTGATGGTTCTACCGTCGTGGGTAACAACGTATGGAACACCCTTCTTACCTAATTGGACCTTCTTAACCTTACCTAATTTGTAAGAAGCTTCTTCATCGGTAATACGGTGGACAGCGAATCTACCCTTGACGTCGTAAACTAATCTGAAGTTTTCGTTAGTAGCTTCTAAAGTAATGACGTCCATGAAACCAGCTGGGAAAGTGGTGTCAGTTCTGACTTTACCGTCAACCTTAACGTGTCTTTCCATTAAGATAGCCTTAACTTCACGACCGTTCAAAGCGTACTTTAATCTGTTTCTTAAGAAAACGATCAATGGTAAAGATTCACGCAATTTGTGTGGACCAGCAGATGGTCTTGGGGCGTAACAGCCGGACAATTTGTCCAACAACCAATGGTGTGGAGCTGCTAATCTCTTTAGATGCTTCTTTCTGTAAAAATAAAATAATGATAATAATTATATTAATGTTAGTAAAAACAATTCAAATGGTTCTTGTCTCTTAGTTTTTAATACAGGGAGAAATCTTTAACAGGTAATGATTATAATATAATATAATCTTGATATTATTATTATTCCAATATTCCAAATATCTTTTAAAATGTGGTAATTATAACAGTATTATTCCTCTTTGTACAAACTAAACGTAGTGTAATCATGATGTAACATACGGTCCTCTAGCCATTTTTGATTAATTGATTCCGTGGATATGGTAAATAGATACAATAATGAATATACAGTAATTTTTCAATGTATTGATTTGTGCAAACAGTATTGTTAGTTTAACGATATTGAGGTCTCAGTGAGGGTCTAACCCGTGTACCGGCAGAGAGAGAGACAAACTCTCCTTCCAGGCAGAGGCCCACCGCACCAGCACCGGTACTCTCTCTGCCTAGCCCAGACCCACAGGGGGGACAGAACTGAGATGCTACCAGGAGCTCTCAGCAAGGCCCAGGGCAGCGCACACCCGAGTCTGCGTCCCCATCGCGGAAACGCACCAGAATCAGCACCAGAGCCAAACGGAACCCACGCAAAAAAAACGGACAAAATATCAAAAAAAAATTGAAAAAAGCAAAAAGCTGTGGGTGCACGAAAAGACAGTCACACGGGGCGCATTTCCGAAAACTCGGCATTTCCAAATTCGGCACGGCTATCTATATCTCTAACCGTGCCGTATCTGGACAAAATTGGGCAGATTTCGGGCTTCGATAAGCGCCTAATCACGGATATATATTACCACTTGCTTATCCAATACCTGATATGGACAGTATTTTGTTTACAAATCAGATATCAGATGGATAGTGAATATCTAGATATTAGTCACTTGTTTCGATGTATAAGCGTATATATATAGATCTGTGAGTATTCTTTAAAAACTTGATGTTCTTTCCCTTCTTTTATTTTATCTTATTTACACAAAAAAACAAACATACCCACCCCATTTACCCTTATACAATAACAAATACAACTAAAATGTCTGCAACTTTATGCGCTTCAAGATTGAAAATAACACCAGTGGAAAGCCCATCAACTCCTTTGCCCAATGAAAAGTTAATATTTGGTAAGACTTTCACTGATCATATGTTAACTATTGAATGGACTGCGGAAGATGGTTGGGCTGAAGCAGAAATTAAACCTTATGGAGCCTTACCGTTGGATCCATCTTCGGTAGTGTTCCATTATGCATTTGAATTATTTGAAGGTTTAAAAGCTTATAGAACTGCTGACAATAAAATTACCATGTTTAGACCACAAATGAATATGGAAAGAATGAATAAATCTGCTTCTCGAATTTGTTTACCAAATTTTGATGGTGATGAATTAATTAAATTAATTGGTAAATTAATTGAACAAGATAAACATTTAATTCCACAAGGTCAAGGTTATTCTCTTTATATTAGACCTACATTAATTGGTACCACTAATGCTCTTGGTGTCAGTACGCCAGATAAAGCTTTATTATTTGTTATTTGTTCACCTGTGGGACCTTATTATAGTTCTGGTTTTAAAGCGGTAAAATTAGAAGCTACAGATTACGCTACAAGAGCTTGGCCAGGTGGATGTGGTGACAAGAAATTAGGTGCTAATTATGCTCCTTGTGTATTACCTCAATTACAAGCTGCTCAAAGAGGTTATCAACAAAATTTATGGTTATTTGGTCCTGATCATCATATCACAGAAGTAGGAACCATGAATGCCTTCTTCGTTTTTCAAGATTCAATTACTGGTCAAAAAGAATTAGTAACGGCACCATTAGATGGTACAATTCTAGAAGGGGTCACTAGACATTCAGTGTTAGCTTTAGCAAGAGAGAAATTAGATCCTAAAGAATGGACCGTTAGTGAACGTTATTTCACTATCACTGAAGTGAAGGAAAGAGCTGAAAAAGGTGAATTGGTGGAAGCATTTGGTTCAGGCACAGCAGCTATCGTGTCCCCAATTAAAGAAATTGGTTGGAAAGGTGAACCAATACATGTACCATTACTTCCAAATGAACAAAGTGGTGCATTAACTAAGCAAGTAGCCCAATGGATTGGTGATATTCAATACGGTAGAGAGTGTTTTGAAGATTGGGTACATGTTGTAGCTGAATTATAATGAGTTTCAATAATAAGAAGCTCTAGCAAATTTATTTAATTGTAGCAGTAATGTAAGCTCTTCGATTGTAAAAATAAATAAATAAATAAAATGAAATTATGACCATATTACAAAAAACTTTATTCTGAAATCGCGTTTTCCCATTTTAGGAAACATAAATTATTATTTTTTTTTTCGCGACTTCAATCACTACTTTTTTTAATATTATGGCTAAGTTACTATAAACAGAACAAGTCTTAATCCACATTTGAAATTAATAACGAAGTCACGAAGTATATTTTAAAAATATCAAGATTTTAGCGCGCCATTTATTCACATGTATTTTCATTATATTTTGGTGATTCAAGAAGAGTAAATAACATGTAAAAGTGTCAAGAACCACTTACTACTTTACGTCACCATTATTTTTCGTATACCTATTTATTACCAAACCATAGAAGAAATATATACGAGTCGAACCTTATTTTTGTAAATTTTGTAATGTTAATTTCTTTATTGGGATAAAAAACCAAACACGCAAAAGATGTATCAAAAAATGGCTGTACTAAAAGTGTTACTTTTAGAAGTATAACTAAGCCCATAGGGAACCTAAGGTCATTTATTTTTCTGGAATCCGCGGATGAATATACTAAAATTCTTTTGTTGTGTAAATAGACTATAAAGTTTTTAAAAGAGCAAGAATGCATTGTATAACTTAGTTTTCATTTATTCAGTAACACTACGACGTTTTCTATTTCCAGTTAAATAATTGAGATAAACCCTCAACAGTTGTATTATTAACAACTTTAAATTTCAAATAGGGGATCTATTGTTTGAAAACTTAAGAGCTCTTGAAAACAATGAAAATAATCCGCGGAAATAACCTTATCTGAGCCATCCGCGGATATTGCAGGTGTTTATAACCCGTTTTATAAAAATTCTCCATTTTGCGTGGTTTGCAACTAAATGTGGCGGGTTTTAGAAGTTTTCCCGACGAGCAGAAAAAAGTTTTTTCTGTACGGCAGTTTCACTGAGAGTACTAAACTGACTGGGTAGTCTTAAGTCAGCATCAAAGGAACCTGTTGCAAGATCAAAATACGAACTTTAACAAATTGTAACACAAATCTACGCGTGATTTTTGTTTTTATTCAAATTATTGTATTTTAGTTAATAAACCTAACTCCTTCAATGGTGTCAATGAAGCTTATATCTTTTATTGTGAACAATATATATGAATTATTCTTATATATTTTGCAATTTAATTCAAAAAATCAATTAAAGTATTAGCTACAGATCAACTAATCAAAAGGCCATTGTTCTCTTACAAAGAAAAAACAATGACTTGTCAGTGTTTTGTGTTTTAACATAACTAAAACCATGTAAAACTACTGCTGATATATGTTTAATCAAGTATGTATGTTTCAAAAGTTAGTTTACAGTGAGTTTTACCATTGAAAATGCAAGAATATGTTTTGCTCTGTTGTTCAATGCAAAATAAGTTAAAACTTTAAATAGTTACAAAAGAGAGTAATCAACAGGGCTTTTTAATATAATACGGTATTTTCACTGGATGAAATGTTTTTTCGAGATTTGTTACAATCGGCTTTAATTATTTATCTTGCTACTCAATTTATTAGTAAATTTTTAATACATTGTTTTTTTTCGGTTTTTTTTTTTAAACATTCCGTAACAAAACTACAGGCAAAAGATAACAATGAAAAGTTTTCAGAAAACAATAGAATAGGAGATCTTTCGATTTTTCAACATTCTGTAGTAACAAACCAAGGCCCTGATGTTGCTAAATGTAATAAAATCTGACTAATTTAGTAACCATATTCTGGGTTTAATGCTCTAATTTCCGCGTTGATATATTTTTGGATCATCTTCAAATATCGATGATTTATTATATATATAAGATCTATAGAATGTGATAATTTAAATACATATCTTGTAAATATTCATAATAAAAGCAAATTGAACAAGCACAATTACACAACAATAATTACAACTACAATGCAATTTCCAAACATTTTCAATATTGTCTTTCTTTTAGCATTTATCCAATTGGCTGTCGCAGCACCTCTATCAATCAAACCATCAGATGTAAACAACGCTACTACTACCACAGAAAATACACTAGTGATGCCAATCATGTATGCCAGAACTGTTGTTTTATCATCTGTTGTTCCAACTGCTGTTCCAACAACTCCAATATAATTCAAAGGAAGTCTTTGAAATCAACATTTCTTTGGTAATTGGTCTTTTATTTTGGCTGGTTCAAATAAGAAAACCATTACTAGTCTGTGATAATTCGAACACAGTAAATGAGATTATAGATTAAGTTGATACCCATACTCGATAAAACTATTATTTTTCAAATAGTCGAATATTTTAACGCCACTTATATGATACACATATATACACAATTATTTAATATTCTTTAATGATAAACGCAATTTTGATTTTTAACTTTAATTTATTCATTAGAAAAAACTTCTAGAGTAACTATTGAGTATGGTTTTTTTACCCTTTCTTTATTTTTTTGAATTAACATATTTATGAATTCAAAATTATGTACACATATTAAGTTACAAAACTATCAGAAACTATCGAAAGAAAGACAACTACGGTGTAAATTTTAAGTCAAATATATTATTTTGAAGATTTATATTCCAAAATATATCATAACCAAAGGTGAATATATGTGTGTGTTGTAAATAGAACAAGGATCATCACCTATTCATTGAATATTACCCTTTTACACAATACTGTTTGTTTTCATTCCATTCAAGTGACGAAACAGAACTTGTCTATGTTCCATGAATATTTATTATTCAGCACAGATCAAACACTAATCACTTCAAACATACAAACAAGTTCTAGATGATCTACTTTTTAAAATATCCTGGACTCAAAATTTCAAACAAAAACTAGATTACATGACTTATCCAGTGTTAATTTTTTTCGTTTCTGCATTGTTCATGGATAAGCTATTCATTTACTAAAGGAAGTGTAAAATATTGTAATTGACAGTAATAGTCTGATAACAAAATGTGAAGAGATAGAGAGGAAACAGTTACTTAAGGTAAACTATTCCAGTTTGATAAAAGAAGATAAGTTACGACCATATCATACCAACAACTTTTTTAGGAAGATTTAACAATCAGAAGGAAGAAAATGTATCAAGTCACTAATGAATATATGGTATGTGCAACTGAGAGAAGAATATCGAACCTATACGAAAATAAAAATTAAGAGTACGGAATGGATATTGGAGATTGTTGGTGCTGTTCGAGGTTTCCATACTAATGAAGACTACCATAAAGTATGGAGAAACTCTGAAGAATTATAAAGATGTGCATATCCCTGTGCTGAATCTGATGAAAAAGGGATTGCCTAGGTTCACCAGACAATCTAACAAACGATAATATTTTTCCTCTAATATCTCTCTTCAAATTCTATTGGTTTCTCATTGTTTATTCCGGCAATACAAAAGATTTCCAGAATTTATTTGGTTCAAATTTACTCTTCCAATTTCAAGATGAGTTGTGTATTAAATTCAGTTCCGTTAAAGCGAATACTTACCCACAAGGTCTACAAAAGCGATATCAAATGTTATCCATTTACAGGTTCATTGCTATTTTCAATTCAGTACTATAACAATATAACTACATTTTTTTACCCAATAAGGATGTTTATATGAAATTAGAGAAGGTTCATTTAGAATTTTCTCTTAGAGGATATTTATTACAGATCAGATCAGATTATAGTTGTAGGTACAAGGGACTTTTTTGGTCGATACGCAAGCTTTTATTACTGACCGGTTGCCTCTATTCCATTGCATCCGCTGCTGGTCAATGACATGAAAGAGCTACTCTATTATGACCACCATCAACGATATTCTTTGGCTATACTGGGTTTTTAGGTCTAAAATGTGTTTCATTTATGCCAATCCTTGCTATTCTGTGGCGTTACGGTTATTCCAAATTCTATGCTAAGATTTTAGACTTTTTTGTATATCTGTTAACCACTAATATACCTTATTGATGATAAGCTATCCATCCATACTAATGTCTAAAGTGTTTGTTGTAAGAGTGATCTGCTAAAGTTTGCATCAATAATGGGTGTGTATTGTACTGAGTATACGAAACCATGCATGAAAATGACTGGTATAGAATATCTTACTGATGATAATCCTACGTACGAATGTAGTCCCTGTTAAGTTTTACATACCAATAAATTTTTAGGTACGAAAAATTGTTTATACAAACGTAAATGAAGAAATTGAGACATTATTATTTGTTACATCGTCCTCAACCATTTAACTACTATCATATACTACTACCTAGATGGAGATAGAAAAGACAAATTAAAGTTTAAGAAAAAACAAGTAAAACCTATCTGAATCACAATTTTTATAACTTTTGCAATTTTATTTAATCTCATAAATTATTTATTATATAAATGAAAATCAATAAATAAAAATCTTTTATAGAGACATAGTGAATAGGAATTAATTATGAAAAATAAATATGCAATAAATACGGTTGTCGAATAGCTCATAATTATATAAAGCTTTGTTACGATATAGCTAGATAAAATTTTCTTTGGCATGTTGTTTGAGCAAAGCCTTAAGTTCTGTCCCTTTTAATGCTTGTGAAGCTGCCATATGTTGTGATACTTTCTTGCTTCTACCAATACCTTTACCCAAAAAGGTACCTAAACCTTTAATTTTACACAGTGTACTAAACTGTTTATCTTCTGTTTCCATAACCTCATAATCTGGAAATAAGTTAATAGAACCTAACGTGTTATATAATTTAGCTGAAGCTTCTTTGTCGTAGGTCACCTCAGATTGAGAACTTGATATATTTTTTGGTTTAGGTGTAATATTTTGTTTCTCAACAGGTATGGTTCGATTTGGGAATAGATTGACGTTAGTTAATGGATGTGAGTTTACAGTAGGAAGAGAAGGTAAATTACTTGGCAACTGTGGTGTTTTTGTTTTAGAAACTCCGTTTACCCCATTCATCGATTCATACGTCAATTTTTGTTTTTTATCCTTTATTGTAAAATCAGTTTGATCAATACCTGATGCAGATCGGGGCGTTTTGATAATATTTTTGTTAGTAACCACTTCAGAGACGATACTACTTACCAAAGGCCCGACACGAGCCATGATCTCAGTTGTTAATTCTTCAATATTAATATATGGCTGCTCTTCTATGGAGTCAGAATTGGTCGACAATGATTGAACGTTATTGATTGATGACTGCTGAATAGTATTGTTAGATGGATCAACTACTGTATCTGGTTCGTTGCTCTCTACTAGATCCTCCATCAGTTCTTCATCATTAGGCTGTTCAATGGCCTCCGAGTGGTTTGTTAATAATTGTCCTCCTTCATTTAATTCTTCCACGAGATATTGAGAGGGTGTATTGGATTCAATTTCATATAGTGCATATTTCTGGATTATTGTTGGAGTGTCTAGTACTTCCATAGCAGCTCTCTGTTCTGCTTCACTAACATTGTGACCACTACCTTCAGCCAACCTCTCATTACCTAGCATCACTTCAACAATGAAGGGAGAACTATTGTTAAGTCTCCTATACGTAAGCTTACCACCAATTTTATTAAATTGAAGTAGTGTTGCTAATTCATTTTTAGCATTCTTATTCAATGGTTCCTTTAACATTTGAGGACCTAGTGTAGAAAATTGTTCCTCTGATAATTCTTCCAACCATTCAGATATTTCTTTGAATTCATTAGAATATCTATCTACCACTAATGCACCAATATATGCTTCCACACAATCGGCGTAATATTTTGAAAATTTATCCTTGATCTTCATTGAGTATCTTGGAATATTTTCCTTTAATCTTTCCTTAAATCCCAATTTAGAACAGATTTTCTCCAAATTTTTATTATTAACAATAGCAGCCTTCATCATAGATAAATCACCTTCATTAGCATATGGATATTTTTGATAGATAACATATGCCACTAAGGCGCCTAACCAACTGTCACCTAAAAATTCTAAACGTTCATTACTCATAATGATCTTTTCAGTTTCGGTTAATCTAACGTTCATATTTGGGAAACTTTTGTGAATAAAGGCCAAATTCTCTAAGTTTGGGTCTGAAACCACTGGATATTGAATAAAATCATGTACAGGCGATTCATCATTTTTATATTGATAGTGTTCAAATACACTTTCAAGATTCATTGACTCTTTTGTATCTTTCAAATATGTTGCAATTTTAGACGCCGAACTCTGAGCAATAGCCTGTTCCAACTTATTATCACTACTTTCCATTTGATTCAATTCATCAGAAGTTAAACCATTTTCATAGATTACTTTAATGGAATTCAACAATTGTGCACAGGCATTTTGGACTTTGGTAAACTTTCTTAAGTTGTCCGCATCCCTGGAGCTATAGTTATCAAAATTCACCTTTTCTAGAGAGTTTGGATCCATGAATACTGCGTTAGATGGTTTGTTTGAGTGGTCGAACTTCATTTTGTTTATATAATTTAAATCTCTCCGATTTTTTATTTTTATTGAAAATGCTGTGTGCAACACATAATTTTTTAAACGGATTCTATTCTTATTTCATACAAGATTGGAATATAAACAGAGATATCTTGTTCGTTAAAATTTACACAGTGAACAATATTACACCCAAAAATTTATTTTAGTAACTCTAATTGTATTACTTATATCTACATCAAACTGTGATTTCTTTTAATTAAGAATCAAAACCTATTGTCCAAAATAGTACCGGCTTTTTCTTTACTCATTTACAGTACTATACAAATTTGTAATAATATAAGTGCTCAATACAGATCACTGCCATTTAACCAACATATATCATTAATAGGTGTTACGATTATAATTGCTTAAAAAAGAAGATGTTTTAAAAAATTATATGCAAATATATTTGAACGTATTCAAGAATTATCAAGTTATTTAACAACATTAAGGTTCATTTTTGTATCAATCGTACAGGTTATATCTTAGAGTATAATCCCATAATAACTACTGACAAGTTACCTGGTCACATTCTTGAGTTATGTTAGATATATAACCAATAAATCAATGTGCTTTTATATTCTTTCAAATCATGTTGTATGGAATTCTACAATAGTATTATGATGAAGTGTAGGTGATATTTATTATTGTATTACCAGAGTGATGAATTAGAACAAAACAAAACAAATTTTTTAATACCTTTTGCATTATGAGTTGTTTCCAAAACATCCTATTATACTATTACCGAAGTTTAATTGATCATTTTATTGCTGATCAAATCCGCTAGACGATAAAAATGAACAACATGCAAACCATTTTAATTAAACTATTTTACAGCCTTCTGTTAAATTATACTCCAATTTTCTTTGACAATAATCTTTTAACTTTTTTAATTAAACCATCGTACTAATGATAACATTTTATAGACCATAAGAAATTAAAATATAGGGATACACATATTTAAAAAGATTTCTCAGTACGTTGTTCAAATATCCACATTAATTAAAAACAAAAATAACCTAAAAAATTGGTAATTATAATACCAATATAATATTGAAGGATAGCATTCCACTCGAAAAAGGAAATTAACAAGTATTCTTTCGTTGTTGAATGACGTTTGAAATATGTAGAAATATTCTTGATTTATTTATTTTGAGCAAAACAAAATACGCAACATACCCTAACAAATATAAAGTGGTATGGACATTCCGTGATAAGTTTCGGTTATGTATAAGTATGGTATTCTTGGAGCAAGGGAAAAAGGAGATGACATGAACATTGCCTACTATGACCACCATATCTCAATGTGATCACGACTTTTGGTTGAAAAGGCAACTTTTTTTAGCTGAAGTTTTAAATCCTCCAAACATATCTTGTAAACAGTCACCTCTTGAACCATTTTCTGTCACATAGACATTCCACTTAAAGTTAGTCAACGTATCTTTCTAAGAACAATATAAAATCAAAAAATCGAAAACATGAATGGCCGTATTGTGTAATCCCACCTAATACCCTGTATCGAAGACTCCCGTACATATGGTCTTTTTTGCACGGTGTTAAATCTGGCCGAGAGAAAATGTCCGTAAATGTACACTGAGTTCCTGTGAGTTTCCTGTCTCGAACAATAGGAAAGATAATAACGTTGACTACCAAAGCAAAAAGTTTAAATAGATATCATTTTTCAGTTCAAATTGCAGATATTATGTTTGTTGTAACACATATTTATTACCCCTTTCATATTCATTTGTACGATTTGTTTTTTTATAATCGCCATACAAACGGTATATCTCCAAACTCATTGCAAAGAACATTTTGAAAAAACAAAGGAATGGTTACTGCAAATGTTGAATTAGCTCAATCTAAGTTTTGAAATGGTATTTTATTTCCAACATGTCTAATAAAATATATGAAAGGGTTCGGTGGTGAAATTGCTGCCGCCGAAATGCCTAACAAGCTAGAGTTCGATTAGGTAACTGCGTTCACCATATGTTTGATGATTGTATTTGGAGGTTACCTTCATTTTAGGGACACTGAAATCATTGGTAATTATTTCAACCACCAAAATGTCTTCAAGATATTCGATACGTTCGAATAATGGTACTTACTATTTTTTCAACATCAGAACTGGTTTAATTGTGTCTATTTCCAACATAGGTTAATCAATATTGATTTTGCTATTGAATGTATCTTATAATCTATATTGTCAGATATTTATGATTGTTGATTACCTTAGTTTACGTCGCGGTTGTTTTCATTACTGGTTAAAGTATTTCTTTGGATTCTATTAACAAATGGTAGTAACCTTTCATCGGTAAAAAATTTTCTGCTTATGGTATTAATGACATTACTGCATATTTCTCGTTATTGATTACTAATGTCTCTTCAAAACATGTCTAATATCCTTTAGTGTTACAATACCAATTGATGATTACCTTGGATATTTTCATTGGATACTACTGTAACTACGAAATCTCTCACAGTTATAAGAATTCTTCTCAATGAATAATTTTATTGGATTTAGGTTTTACCTGAGTTTAGGTTATATTTACTGGTAAGCTTTTTGTTTCAGAATATTCACGTGTTTTAATTGGAATTGATAAGTTGGAAGATGTCAAAGTTTTTGTTGTCAAATCTAACAAATTGTTTCCTGATAAACCATCTGTTATTACTCAAGATAAATTATTTGTTATTGGTACTGAAACTGAAAGAGCCATTGGAAGTGAATCTCAGAGTAAGATTTTACGAAGGAACATTTTGGGTTGTGCTATTCAAACTTTGCAACAATGCCGGTGCTAATTACTTTTTCATCTATGATACTCAACTTTTTGAAGTTGTTGGTTTCGATGATTCATAGCAAGTTGCTATTATTATTATCCGTATTGTTGAATCTGTTTATAATTTCCCAACTATTTGAATTACCACATGAATAAGTCGCAGAGTTGGTTTCTAATGGCGTATCTTTGCTATGATTTGCTATTTCGTTATCTTCTATCGGTGTTATTCAACTGTAGTCAAACTATTTCGACCAAACATCTGTCCATAGTTTAAATTTATGATCGTTTCACTTGCTTTTTCATTATGTATCTTGCTACTACTTAGGCTCCAAATGCTTAAATGATTCTCTCCGAATCTTTCCAATTTAGAATTTAAGTTAAAGGTATGACTTTAGTCACTGCTTACAACTAATTTTAGAATTTCGTGTTAGGAGAGTTTACCCCATTTATTACTGCTGTTACTAATTTTTACTATGGTTACGATTTCCATGGGTTGTCTATGTTTCTTTAGGTGTTATGTTGTCTTCTTCGTTCCAGAAACTAAAGGTTTATCATTAGAAGATATCAACATTGTGTGAAAAAAGGTGTTTACCATGATAATCTTCTCAATGGAGTTTACCATCCGAAAGAAATGTTTCTTATGATGCTTCTGCTTTTAACGAAGCTGGCAATCTAGCATGGAAGGTTGTGTTCTCAAATCGTAAAATTTGACGACATACGTCAATTTGATATTTTGAACAAACTATCAGCCGTAATGATTTTTATGATTACATTTATTCTTTCAATATATTAATTCTTGATTGTTCATAATTCTTTGAATTTTAATCCACATTTTTTAATTTGATTTAATGCGTTTCATTTACATTAAAGAAAAAATGCCATTATTGTTGGTGAACTGTAAATACTTCAGTACCGTTATATTGATTGAAGATATAGCTAGATTGTATTTAGTATATTGGTTAGTGTTTTAAAAATATATCATTTACAAATAATTGTTATACAATAGAAAGCTCCAACGGTGAAAAACATTGCTCGTTATCTAAATTAGATATTTGTGGAAAGTTTAAGAAGATAATTTAGTAACGATAAATTAGATTACATAATTTTCAGAATGATAAGCCACTTTACGTAATCTTCAAAATGATATGTTGCATTATTACCTGTCTAGGATAATCCGGTGAATATCTTCCAATATTTATATCAGTTGCTGCTTTGAATTTGCCCGATGTTGATAAAAGAAATTTAACCTTTTGAATACTTTTTTAACATCAGTTATATCTTATGAGAATTCAATGTGCTTTTGAACGTATACATTGATGCACTATGGACATAAAGTTAGAATTATAATTGAGATCTGAAATACTATCTGTGTACTTTTTACTAAACAGAAAACGATAACGGTTTAAATCGCTGATTAACAAAAAAAGAAAAAGTTGTAAATATTTGTGACCCATGTATTTTAGATAAACTAAGATAAATAATGATAAACAGTTCTAAAAAAGTTAATATGTTCATTTAAGTTTTCTTATCGGCTCTTTTGACAAATACGGAATAATTTGATCTCTTATCAACCCGAAAACATAAGAAAATAATGACAACAGAAAATTAATGATGGCTCAAGTAGCAAGTAGAGAACACGCTCAAAATGACTTTTATTTCAATAGAAAATTTCTTTTGATAACAAAGTTATTTCCATTGCCTTCTTATCAAAATGATATAAAAGGAGCGATCTTTTGTTAGATGTTGTATATCTTCCTGTCCTTCGTTTAGTATAAGACAGTAGAAAACGAACATTATACAATGTCGGATTCAAGTTCAGAAAAATCTAGTAGTGGACCTCAACCAAAGATATCAGTCGATGTGGGAGTCGTTAAAACATTCGAGACCAGAAATTTATCAAATATTAGATCGGTAAGATCTAGAACTGGTGCTGGTGAAGTTAATTTTATTGATGCCACAGCTGCCGTTTCAGATAACCAATTACTGGCTGAAATTGGGTACAAACCCGAATTAAAGAGACAATTCTCCACTTTACAAGTTTTTGGGGTTGCTTTCTCTATCATGGGTCTTCTACCATCTATTGCATCCGTTATGGGTGGTGGTCTTACGGGTGGTCCAGCCACTTTAATATGGGGTTGGCTTATCGCTGGTTTTTTTATTTTGTTGATTGGTATTGCTATGGCAGAAAATGCAAGTGCTATCCCTACAGCTGGTGGGTTATATTATTGGACATATTATTATTCACCCAAAGGTTACAAATCCGCTATATCGTTTGTCATTGGTTGTTGTAACACTATGGCGCTGGCTGCAGCTGTATGTTCTATTGATTATGGGTTTTCTGAAGAAGTATTAGCTGCTGTCGTCATTCATCAAGACGGTGATTTTGAAATTACTACTGGTAAAGTATATGGTGTATTTGCAGCTGCCGTGGTAGGAATGGGGCTTTGTACCTGCCTTGCCTCCAAAGCTATTGCTAGATTACAGACGTTTAGTATTGGGGCCAATCTATTCATCATTGCCTTGTTATTTATTGCATTACCAATTGGTACAAAGAAAAACATGGGTGGGTTTAATAATGGTGACTTCATCTTTGGTAAATATGAAAACTTAAGCGATTGGAATAATGGTTGGCAATTTGTCCTAGCAGGGTTTATGCCAGCAGTATGGACTATTGGTGCCTTTGATTCATGTGTTCATCAATCTGAAGAAGCTAAGGATGCTAGAAAATCCGTTCCAATTGGTATTATCGGTTCCATTAGTGTATGTTGGGTATTAGGTTGGTTAATTTTGATTTGTATCATGGCTTGTATGTCCCCTGATATTGCTAGAATTGTGGAAAATCCATATGGATTTGCAATGGCACAAATCATTTACGATTCTTTAGGTAAAAATTGGGCCATTGCATTCATGGCTTTAATGGCATTCTGTCAATTTTTAATGGGTGCTTCCACGTTAACAGCAATCTCTAGACAAATTTGGGCGTTTGCTCGTGATGATGGATTACCTTTATCATATTACATCAAGAAGGTGCACAAAAAATTCAGTGTTCCATTTAATGCCATCTTGTTTGCATGTTTCATTTGCTTGATCTTAGGTTTATTAACATTAATCGATGCAGCAGCTACGAATGCCCTATTTTCGATTTTTATTGCTGGTAATAATTTAGCTTGGGGTTGCCCAACTTTCATGAGATTAACTTGGGGTAGAGATCTTTTCAAACCAGGCCCATTCTATATGGGTAAAAGATGGTCCCCAATCATTGCTTGGACCTCTGTACTTTTCCATGTATTCATTATTATTCTAGTGATGTTCCCCACTATGCAACACGGTGTCACCAAATCTACTATGAATTATGCATGTGTGATTGCACCTGGTGTTTGTTTATTTGCATGGATTTATTATTTGACTTATAAGAAGAAATTTTATCATGGACCTAAAACCAATCTATCAGACGAAGAATATCAAGAAGCAGTTGGGATGGATGTCATTGATGCAATCTTATCTCAACAAGTTGAACCATAATTCTTTTATAATCTCTAATTTTGATAAATATATATATCTTTTTATGTAACAACAAATAAAAGTTTTACATCTATAATTCGATGAGTTATTTAGTTTGAGATTTTTAATATATGGTACACAATATTCAAATTAACCAAACAAATATATTTAACCTGCAGATATGGGATTTATGTCAAGTGCAGATTTTTTTTAAGAAAACTCCATATACCCCGAATTTACAAAGTTTCATATCTAATCCAGGGGTAGATAACTTAAATAACTAACACACATATAATTAAATGTACAAGCCTTTAATTAATATTTCACCCCGTTTTCAAATTTTTAGTACAGTCAGCTAATGTTTAGCTCCGCAAGTGAATGAACCGTTTGGGTTTACGATTTTTAAGTGATAGGAATAGCTTCGTAATTTTTGGCAGTTAATTTGCATTTGAAATGAGTCTTTCTATTTTTATGAACTACCAGACTATCTGTTATGTCATTTGTACTGTTAGTGCAGATAGAAAGGAAATTGTAGACATTAATAGACCATTGAAGAACTGTTGTCAAACGGAATAGAAATAGGGTTTGGATTGCCTCCTCGTTGATATTGACAGACGTTTTTGAACCTCCTAATGCTGATGATACACTGGCTAATTCCATGAAGTGTTTTTTTCTTAAATATAATTACCAGCTAAAAGAAATCCTTCAACATTGTGAGTATTGAGAATGACCCTTATTACTCTCTACTAATTGAAAGCTCAAGGTGAAAATTTTCGCAAATCGTGAATAAATATTGACCAAATAAATCAATACACACTTGTACTGCTATATAACCGAATTGAGGGTTTTGTTATGATAGTCCAAGCCTGAACCAAGATAAACATACGATATAATGTTTAGGAATACAGTACCTGACAATACACAGAATGGTATTAGCTGATGAATTGTTTGAATTGAAACTTAAATATTGTTCTGAACATGGCCTTTTGTATGTTTATTCAAGAAAATAATTTGACTTTTACAACTCCAGTCTCATAAAGTACTTCAATTACGTAAGAGCTACAAAAGAGCAAGGGCATAATGTAGTTACCATATCGTCTACTGATCACGACACATTTATCATTGATAAATTGATTAGTCCAAATACCCGTAAGTCATACGCCAGAATTGAATAAGTTAAGATGTGAAAATTAAATGTGCTTCTTATTAGGAACTAACAGGTACACCAATAGAATATTCTGGTTACCACGAGATAATCCTGATGAAATAATATTTTTTATGAATAATGTTAAACAAAGGACCAACCATAATTGATTTGTTACACCTAATGGAAAAGGAGGAATTTTTAAAATTTCCTTTCGAATAACATTCTTACAGATCTATTTACATTTCGAAGCCGTATTAAAAAGGTGAAATGCAGCTGGATCTAAGATATAAATTGTCGGGGTTGGTTTTGGTAGAACACTTGCCATGTCGAATAATATATTGTTAAAGAAACCATTTATGACGCAATTTTATAGAAAATTTCTGTCTATTCCAAAAATATAAATATTTTCATAATGGTTGCATCTACACTCAACTATGGTTAATATCAATTATGAAAATATGTTTTGTTTCAAAATTAAGATATACTTCTGTTATGGGTTAACCATGACTAGTGTATATCCTAACATCAAAAAGAGAATTTATGACCATGTCAATTAGTTCTCTCTCTATATTTTTGTTAATACTTATCTAGGAATAATTTTAATATCGAGGATTGGTGAGAGGATGGGAACTTCAAATATTTATGTAATATACAAATCTTGAATCAGTATTTTAAATTGACTATCAGCCCACAAAAGGAATTTTTTAACTTCCTCATGTTAAAATCCTGGCTTAATAGTGGTATACGTAATTGAGAGGAGGTAGTATGGAACGTGTTCATCGACCACTAAAAGTTGAAAATTGATCACCAAAATGGATTTTCCAGAGAGTAATATATTATAGTCTATGTCTGCACATCAATTCTAGTATTAGTATTATTCTTTTTGGTGGACGGTCTAAGTTTCAAGATAGTTAAATTGATTGTACATAAAATTTGTCTATTATAATATAAAATAAAATGATTAGTTATTTTTTTGACCATGTAATATAAAAATACTTATTGATCAAGAAAGATTCAACTGTGTAAACATTGAGTCTTATGTATGCTAGATTTTCGTAGAAGAGCTAAGAGAATCATTACTTAATGTTCAATTACACTCCGTAATAAGTTTGAAAAACACCCTCACACAGTAACAAAATTATACCCCGCGATACACCTCAATAATCCCTGACATATATACAAACACTTTATTGTATTTTGTATATTCATTACTGATTCACCCTCTCTTCCCCTATATATATAGTATAAATTCGAAGAATAAAATTGAAATTTTTCGACATGTTTTCCTGTTTAGAATTCATCACTCGAAGATCTAACAAATAAGAAAGATATCTATAATGAAGTGGGACAAAATATTGAGTGCTTCTGCGGTATTTACTCACTATGCGAACGCACATGGATTTGTTAGTATGCCCTTTAAGAAATCGCAATCTTTGGCCAAGAGAGATAGTACAGGTTTCACTGATATAGATTTAAAGAATCAGGAAAACTTTTATTCTGTGGAAATAGGTTTAGGGACTCCCAGTCAAAACCTTACAGTGTTGATAGACACAGGTTCGTCAGATTTATGGGTTATGGGGCCTGATATCCCAATGTGTTCCAGTGACAAGAAGAAAAATTCGTTAAACGAACAATTCGATGGTGATAATAACGGAAGTTCTAATAATGGCGATGCGAATAGTTTCACAGAAGTGATCGATCATTTACCTGGCGCATTAGGAGCTGGAGGTTTTAGCAGTCTATATGCCTCGGCGACAGCTATTGCGGGGTCTCCTGAAGAAACTGGATCTTTGAGTTGCGCTAAATATGGTACATTTAACAAAAACAGTTCATCCACATTCCATGATAATGGTACAAGTTTTGAAATTAGATATGGTGATAGTTCATATACATCTGGTTTCTGGGCAGTGGATTCTTTACAGTTGGGCGATGTTAATATCACTGGGATGTCGTTTGCTTTGGCTAATCAGACAAATTCATCTGTGGGGGTTTTGGGTATCGGATTACCAGGTCTAGAAGTCACTTCTTACGGGTCAGATTTTGTTGATCAAGCGTATTATTCATTAGGGAAAGAATACGAATATGATAATTTCCCATTAGCATTGAAAAGATCAGGGGCCATCTCTCATGCAGCTTACTCTTTATTTTTAGACAATGCTGATGCTGACGCTGGCGCTGTGACGGGGACAATCCTTTTCGGTGCTGTGGATCATTCAAGATATTTAGGTAACTTGTACACTGTGCCTCTGGTTAACGTTTATGCAGATTATAATATTAAACAACCTGTTGCATTTGATATCACATTATATGGTTTAGGTGTTTCATCATCTGATAAGAATACTACTGTGGCTACTTATAAAGTACCAGCTTTATTAGATTCAGGTACTACCATCACATACTTCCCAGAAGAGCTATTGGAATTGACTGCATCTGTATTGGGTGCTAATTTGGTTGAATTGCTCGAATTTTATACTATGGATTGTTCTTCAGTTGATTTTGATACACGTTTAGTGTTCGATTTTGGTGGATTTCATATCAGTGCACCAATGACTGATTTCGTTTTAAAAACAACTGAAAATATTTGTATGTTAAACATTAGAGGTCATACATATGATACAATTATCTTAGGTGACGTTTTCTTAAGAAATGCCTATGTGGTGTACGATTTAGAAAATTTGGAAATTTCCATGGCACAAGCTAATTATGATAGTTCAAATCAAAGCATTGAAGTCATTGGTGATACAGTCCCTAGTGCTGTGAAAGCAGCCTCTTACAGTAATGTATGGACCACTGACGTCCCCATCATTTCTGGTGGTAATATATTTACAGTAGGTAGTAATGAAACTTACGTCAGTGGTAGCAACTCTGCTCATACAAGAGGTTCATCTACCACCACTAAGACTGGTAGCGAAAAGAAGAATAATGCAGTAAATTTTGTTCCATCTCTAGGGATGACATTGCTAACTTTTATACTCTCATATATTGTATAACTGATAAATATGTATATTAAATATCAGTACAAATACATTGGTTAATTAAATTTAAAAATTGATTATTATTTGATCCACCCCTACAAAAATAACTCAACCTTTCATAGTGTTATGTTGGAAGACATTCACCTATTATCTCAATAAGGTAATATTCTAACCTATCATTCGGGAGATACCGAAATGTAACCTATCGGTAATCCTGAGATATTCTCAGATCTTCCACGAAGATTTAACATATATATGAAGGCCAATATTTCACATATTGTGCCGTTCTATTTTGGTAAAATAATTATTTGTATATTATATAGTTTAAAATAAATAACCAGTATATTTTATACATCAATACTATGAACTTTAATTTAAACATCATGTCTAACCAATTCAATCACTTAAAGCGTTAACCGTTCACCAACAACATTTAAGACTACCACATACATATCCATACGTGTAACTGGTTATAGTCCCAAAATAATGATTTCTTGAACAACTAAACCATATATGTCCTAATTATAGGTCAAATCCTTGTCCATTATAACCTAATACCTACTCTCTTAAATTTTTTTACATAATTCAGAACTTATTGTATAACTTATCCAGGATTTACTGAACTCTAAACGCTTGTCTATTATTGTTCATCTTAATGTCTTATATCTCTTTATTCCTGTATTTATATTTCAATATATTTCACTCGCTTAAACAGCGTTTCAAGAACTGCTATAATCACCACCACAACAAAGACAAAACCATCTTCACAGCATGTCATGCTCCTAAAGTAACAGAGAACTTTGATAAGATGACACATATGAACATTCTCCAAGACTACCAGCTCATTTAGTTCAATATTGACCCTCATTTTATCGTATCATTAATAGTCAAAATATTCAATCATACAACAGCTATAACCCACTCATAAACTCATTTTGATGTACAACTACGAATAACAAACTAATACCACACAACAATTGATTTATCTTGGTAGTATGGGCTCGATTCTGAAGATATATTTCACCTATTCATAATCTTTATCTGCCAACACTCTAATAAATATCGAAAAGTTGAATTTTCAATGCTCAATCTATACAATTCACCAGTAACGAATTAAGGTTCGTACATTACCAGTTATAATAACCATGAATGATGTATTAATTAATAGTAGCTATTACAAGATATTGTTTTATTAATTTATAACAACAACAATAATATCAACAATGATAATAGCAATATTAACAATAACAATATTGACATTATCCCAATGACATTACCAATGATATCAACATGCATAAATTAGGATGAATTAATACTTCTATTAGTAATACTTACAATATTAACTAGAATAAATTATCAAAAGTAAATTTACATAACTAATCAACCATAATCAATTAACATGAACCATTTGACATAAATCATTAATCATGAATTAATTAATAATGGCAGTAACAGTTAAGTTAATAAGAATGAGTTGAATAACCAAGATAGAATTATTAGTAATAACTAAATTACAGCCCAGTATTGCCAATAATTATTAACATAATAAACTAAATCTCGACGTTCTTTATCAACATAATTTACAGCAACCATGTCTACTTCCCATATTAAACATTAATTACCTCTGGTTGAACGTTTCTTAATGTGATATACAGTAATACAATCTTACAATTAGCAATGCAATAAAACGTCCTCCCAAAATCTCAAAAAAAATTATTAGATTACAATTTTTCCAAATATCAACACAGACTAATTTGTAATACCTAAATATAACTTTCCATCAACATAAAGCGACCTCTTTGTACCTTTTCTCTGTCCTCTTGTACTCTTAATTTCTCTTATAATTAAATATTTCAATATATTTTATTCGCTTAAAAAAATAAACATTACAATTAGCATTTCAAGAACTCCTTTAACCACCACCACAACAGAGAAAAGACACACTCACAACATGTCATACCGATAGAACAACAGAGAACTTTGATAAGATTGTATATTTGAACATCCTCAAAGAATACCGGCTCATCTAGCTCCAATTTTGACTCTCATTTCACCTTATCATTAATAGTCACAAAGACCAACAATACCACAGCTATAACCCACTCATAGACCTATGTTGATGTACACCTGCAAATAACAATTTGATACCTCACAACTATTGATCCATTTTGATACCTCGGCCTTTATTTGCAATATATTATAATCGTACTCCTACTTTACCTATCCACAATGCTCATAATCATTAACCAACACACTCCAATAGCTAATTGATTCAGGCCCACATTTAATAGCTGAATACCGTAAATGAATGCTCAGTCTTTGTTATCACTGAAACTGAAAATCAAGTTCAATATTAAATTAAAGTACTAAATTGTGTGATCGTCCATTTATTACTCTAACAATAAGTCTTTTTCAAACAGATAATAAAGCATATTTCGAAGCTATTAATTAAGAACTGACTCAATGATACCATTCGGAAAGATGAACGGATCCAGTATAATTCTGAATTTTCTATAGACATTTTAATAATTCAGAAATATGTTCAAATATGTACGTACGTAAATTAAACAATTATACATTCAGGGTTGGTTTTATTTTCTTTCTACTGCTAGGAGGTAAGTCTACTGCTCTCTTTTTACTCTTCATAGTTTTTAAAATAAGACCGTATGAGAAATATATCTTGGTTTCAATCTTAATATCTCTAACATAATAAACTATCTTGGTCGATTGCAACCTCAGCCATTGAGAGAACATTGTAAATCTGGGAATACCAGGGAAAGCCTTTCGGAATTCATTCATGAACCTGTGGTTGTGGAACAGTCCATACAGCATAATGAACGTTCTAACGTACCCAATATTTACAACAACCATGTTCAATTTTTTGTCTTGTCGGAACTTCATATCATCAGTATCCTTAAAGCATGACTGGTGTGTAAGAAGGTCATTCAAAATAGATTGTTTAAATTCTCGGCTGACTCCTGGCACAATATATTTAATCTCTTTTGCTACCATAGAAAATTTCTGAAACGTTTGAACGTTGGCTTCTTCCCAAAATATATCATTAACAGCACTCTCTGCCTCTCCAGTGAAATATTTCAATATATCCACTTTTTGCTGCTTCAAATAAACCCACAGCTCATTATACACCTTGAGAAATGATTGGCGCAGGAACATGTTTGCTAATCGTTCAATACCAATTGGCTCACCCACGCTACGTTTCTCTTTCACAAAAAAACAGAACTTTTCCAATTCTTCCTTGTAACGTGGATGTTTGTCTTTTTCTTTCAAAAACAGTAACAGAAGCTGTACCACACCGTGCTCATTGGCAAACGGTAGGTAAATTGCAGTAGACGCACCTTCTAGTAGTAGAAAGAAAATAAAACCAACGCTGAATATATAATTGTTTAATTTACGTACGAACATATTTCAACATATTTTTGCATCATTAACATGTCGATAGAATATTCAGAATTATACTGGATAGGTTCATCTTTCCGAGTGGTTTCATTGAGTGAATTAATAATTAATAGCTTTAAAATATGCTTTACTATCTCTTTGCAAAAGACTTATTGTTAGAGTAATAAATGGACGATCACACAATTTAGTACTTTAATTTAATATTGAACTTGATTTTCAGTTTCAGTGATAACAAAGACTGAGCATTCATTTACGGTATTCAGCTATTAAATGTGGGCCTGAATCAATTAGCTATTGGAGTGTGTTGGTTAATGATTATGAGCATTGTGGATAGGTAAAGTAGGAGTACGATTATAATATATTGCAAATAAAGGCCGAGGTATCAAAATGGATCAATAGTTGTGAGGTATCAAATTGTTATTTGCAGGTGTACATCAACATAGGTCTATGAGTGGGTTATAGCTGTGGTATTGTTGGTCTTTGTGACTATTAATGATAAGGTGAAATGAGAGTCAAAATTGGAGCTAGATGAGCCGGTATTCTTTGAGGATGTTCAAATATACAATCTTATCAAAGTTCTCTGTTGTTCTATCGGTATGACATGTTGTGAGTATGTCTTTGTTCTGTTGTTGTGATGGTTAAAGGAGTTATTGAAATGTTTATTCTAATGTTTATTTTTTTAAGCGAGTAAAAAATATTGAAATATTTAATTGTAAGAGAAATTAAGAGTACAAGAGGACAGAGAAAAGGTACAAAGAGGCCGCTTTATGTTGATGGAAAGTTATATTTAGGTATTACAAAATATTCTGTGTTGATATTTGGAAACATTACAATCAAATAATTTTTTTTGAGATTTTGGGAGGACGTTTTATTGTATTGCTAATTGTAAGATTGTATTAATGTGGATTTTAATAGAAAACGTTCAGTTAAGGATGGCTAAAGATTAATATGGGAACTAGTCATGGTTGGTGTGAATTATGTTGACAAAGAACGTCGAGATTTCATTTATTACGTTAATAACAATTGGCAATACTTGGTGGTGGAATTATTGTTGTTGGTAATTATATCTTAGTTATCCAAGTCTTTCTGCTTATCGTTATTGCCATTATTAACTAATTCATGTTTGATGGCATATGTTAAATGGTTCCTGTTAATTGAATCTGATTAATTATTTTTGTTAATCTACTCTTGCCAATTTAGTCTTGTTAATATTGTTATTATTATTGATGGAAGTACTATTCCAGTTAACTCATTCATGTCAATGGTACTCTTGTTAATATAATTTCTATTCTTATTGTTCAGTAATTCTCGTTATAATATCGTTAGTATTGTTGTTAGTATTGCTATTATCATTGTTGATATAATCGCTGTTTTTATAAATTAATAAAATAACATTCTGTGCTACCTACCATCAATTAATACTTTCTTCATGTTTGTTATAACTGGTAATGTATGAAGCTAAGCTTCTGACTGGGCAGATGTGTGCACTGGAAGTTGAAGCCTCGATTCCTCAATATTTATTACAGTGTTGGTAAATAGAGAATTGGGACTAGGTAAAATATGTCTTTAGAATGGAGGCCATGCTACCAAGATGGATCAGTAGTTGGTCACATTAGTTTGTCATTCGCAGTTGTACATCAGCATGGGTCTATGACTGCGTTATAGCTGTGGAATGGTTGACCATTGTAGTTATTAATGATAAGCCAGAATGAGAATCAATATCACAGATGGATGAGCTGTCACGCTCAGCAGTTATTCAAAAATAGATTCTTATAAGGATGCTCTGTTGGCCTAGGGATACGCCATGTAGTAGCGATAATGTTGGTGCTGTTGTAGTTGTTGATTAGTGTTGTTCTGAGAGGTTGTTTATAATGTTTACTTTTTTAAGCGAATGAAATTTATAAATAATTAATTAAGAGAAAATAAGAGGTTAAGATAGTAGCGAAAGGGTGATAACAGATCGTCTTGTGTTGCCCAAATGTTATATGTGGGGATTAAGAATTATTCTGTTTTGATATTTGGAAAAGTTACATTAAAATTAGTCTTTTTGATATTTATAGAACAGGTTTTATTGTATTAGTAATTACAAGATTTTACCAATGTATTTCATTACAGAAACGTTCAAGTAAGGATGATTAATGTTTAATATTGGAAGCAGTCACGGTTGATGTGAATTATGTTGGTAAAGAAAGTCTAGGTTTCATTTGCTAAATTAATAATGATTGAGAATACTTGGTTGTATTTAATTATTATTGTAAATGGTTCTATCTTGGCTATTCAAGTCATTTTTATTAATTTAGTTGTTATGGCTATCATTAATTTATTCGTGTTGATTAATTTAC
>PPOP03000048.1:0-80761 GCA_003708535.3 Kazachstania bromeliacearum | reverse complement strand
TTTTATATTAATTTGAGTAAATTATAATTGCTCGTGTTGAACGTGTGACCATCGAGTGCGTGATCACCAAGTGTGTGACCACCGAACGTGTGACCACCCTCAAAACGCGTGACCTATCTTGCATCATGCGTGACCTATCCTTCAATACGTGTGACTAAATTTAGCATCATCCATTATAAGCCTCAATGTTGCTTATAACTTCACATACACATTTGTCATACAAATGTCGGACACATATTCAAACACTATACACCCATACCCATACTGAGTATTGTTATTGAGGAGCTCCCGACCATTTTTACAACAAGACAGTGTAAAAAAATTATATTCCATTTGGAAAAGATCTTTAAACCTCTGTAAACAACACATTTACAAATGTTTGCACGTGACTTTTCATAATTAATTTGTGCAGTTAACACCTCTGTTCTCAATACCAAAAATCACGAATAGTATGCGGTTTTAGCTCAGTTGGGAGAGCGCCAGACTGAAGATTTAACTTCGGTCAAAAACTGTTATCTGGAGGTCCTGTGTTCGATCCACAGAAATCGCATTATTTTTTGGATTTTTTTTTGTCAGTGGGAGCATTATCAGATAATAATGCAGTATACCCCATCATATTGATCAATTCAACACAATCCCTTGTCTGAATCTATTTGACAAACATCAAGATGCTACTTTATCTTTCTATATCTATTTATTTAGTATTTTTTCAATTTGGAAAAAAGTGAAAAATAAATTAATATGTAAAAATTTTAATAGTGAAAGACAGATGAGCTTCACTAATTAAACACTACACGGAGAGTTAAACAAGAACTATGTCGGAAGTGATCACAATTATAAAGAAGAACGGTGGGTTCCAGAACTCTACAGCAATTGAAAGCGCTGGTATTGTATCTGATGATGAAGATATTTACATGTCAGATGCTAATGAAGATGAAACTACCAATGACAAAGCTGCAGATGATACATCCAACCAAATTGTTACACCTGGTGAATTGATCACTGATGATCCTGTGTGGATGAGAGGTCACGGGACTTATTTCCTGGATAATATGACGTATTCATCTGTGGCAGGAACTGTGTCTAGAGTCAATAGACTTTTATCTGTGATCCCATTAAGAGGTAGATACGCTCCAGAGACAGGTGATCACGTTGTCGGTAGAATCACAGAAGTTGGGAATAAAAGATGGAAAGTAGACATTGGTGCTAAACAACACGCAGTGTTAATGTTAGGGTCAGTTAATTTACCAGGTGGTATCTTAAGAAGAAAATCTGAAAGTGATGAATTACAAATGAGAAGTTTCTTAAAGGAAGGTGATCTATTAAACGCTGAAGTACAATCTTTGTTCCAAGATGGTAGTGCTTCTTTACATACAAGATCTTTAAAATATGGGAAATTAAGAAATGGGTTATTCACTCAAGTGCCCAGTGCACTTATTGTAAGATCTAAAAATCATACACATAATCTTCCCGGTAATGTCACTGTTGTGTTAGGTGTCAATGGTTACATTTGGTTAAGGAAAACTGCACAAATGGATTTAGCTAGAGATTTACCTCCAGGAGGTACCACTGGTGCTAGTAATACACCATCAACTTCTACTAGTGGTCCTACAGGAGCAGTGTCTCTAAATTCAGCTACCAATGTATCCATCACTAGACTAGAAGAAGAATCATCGTGGCAAATTTATTCAGATGAAAATGATCCAAATATAAGTGATAGTATTAAGAACACTATATCACGTTACAGTAACGTTATTAAAGCATTAGCATTCTGTGAAATTGGTATTACACAAGAAAGAATTGTAGCAGCATACGAGGCCAGTATGGCTTATTCTAATATTGGTTCTTTGATTGAAAGAGATGTCATGGAATCATTGGGGGCTGATGTTATTAATGGTGAGAAAATGCGTGGTAATGCTATTTAAATCTATATACTATATATATTACTTGTAACATACTTTAATCATGAAAGAATCTATACTATTTGCAATTGAAGGTAAACTTTATTATGATCATTTGAATCTCTCATCCAAAATTCATTGACTGTTGAATTGTGACATATTTCCACTTTCGTTTCTGGATATATGTAATTCAAGTTTTTATATTTAATATTATTAATGCGTATCCCCATTATTTGTTTGATGAAGAACACCATCATTTGAATTGAAAAGGGTCCTGGGACAATTATATCTTTGTAACCTTCCACATTTATACTATATGATTTATCCCAATGAATTCTATGAGGGTTTAAAGAGAGTTCAGCATATCGTCTTATATCCCATTCTTTGAAAATAAAATCTTTAATCACTTGGCAATTGGATTGATCAATCTTTGCTTGAACAGTGTTCCCAGTTGGAGGTAAATTAGTATACACTAATGTTCTTAATTCTTTTAAACATATACTCTTTTCTGTCGGTATCCCAATCTTTCTCTCTAATGAAACGAAAACGTCCCGATTAATATTCTTGACAGATTTTACACTCTCCATGCAAGTGTATGCCTTGTTGTTGATCAATGGTTTATATTGTACCATTGATCCACCACCCCATACCCTTCTACGATATGTCAATTGGCGGTTCCCTGTCAAAGAGGATGGTGTCAAATATTGGAAATACCCATCTTTATCCAGACCAAACTCCAGGGGAACAAAGAACAACAGTTGATCAGCAATTGTCAGGCCCAAGTCACTAGGATGGTCTAAATGCAACAAAGACCTAAATTGGTCCACGCGGACAGCACTGACAACGTCTTGGAACGTCTTGACACATTTGCTCATCGCTACCTATTTCAGACCTAATTTATTTATCGATATCTCTTAATGGAAAGAAAAAAAAATAAATATAGGCGATGGATGGACTTTTATATTTATCACATTCCAAGAGGAGTAAAGAAAGAACGATACAAACAGGTTACAAAGAGTAATATATAAAGTGGTATTGCAGAGTAGTTTATTGTATCAATGACTGAAACAGTAACAGAGACAGTGACGGAACAATACGTTAACAGTTCAGCTAAATGGCATTCAGATAAAGATACCACGAGATGTTGTGGATGTGATGCGTTGTTTTCCATGTGGGTAAGGAAACATCATTGCAGATGTTGTGGTAATATATTTTGTGGTTCATGTTCAGATAAATTTGCAAGATATGACAGAAGGAAAGTTAAAGTGGTAAGGAGGTCCACTTATGACACTGAAATTGCACCATACAGGACTTGTGATTCCTGTTATGAAAATTTGAGTGGGTTGGGTATGATCTTGTCCACATGGGGGCAAATACATCGTTCCTCGACAGATAGTTCGATTACTACAGAAATACCACCTTCTTTAGGTAGTTCCAGTCGGCAATCCAGCGAAGTGGCTATACCCCCTGAAAGAGATAATAGACAGGTTAATAATAATAATGACGATGACGATAATAGATGTCCTATCTGTAATGTTGATTTTGTTGAAATAACTGAAGATCATAATGAACAACTAATAGAACAACATATAGAGGCATGTATTAAACGTGCTGAACGTACTCAACAACACCATAGCCCGGATGATACCCCAGATGTTGACAACTCTAATTTCCCCACGGCAAGAAATAGAATGCTTGTGTACAGGATTCCAAAACCAAAGGACACAGATGTGGAAAATGCACCAAATACCGAGGAACATTTCCAAGAATGTCCTATCTGTTATGAAGATATGTTACCAGGTGAAAAAATTGGTCGTTTAGAATGTTTATGTGTTTTCCATTATAAATGTATCAAGAGTTGGTTTGTCAAGAAATCACAAAAGATGGCTGTCTCTAATAACCAGGATAATAATAATAATAATATTGGGAAAAATTTCTGCCCACTTCATGACGCCATAAACTAATATACTTATGTAACATTAATAATTTAAAAGCAACATCTGCATAATAATATAGACTTGAATCAGTAAGACTGTATAGAACCCAACTGGTTAATACTAGTTTAATACCTTCCACTTCTCATCACCGTGTCTCGCGATGCTCTAAAATTTTTCAATATTGAAAAATAATTTGAAATTTGAGATGAGATGAGTAGTAATGCAATAGACAAGCTATCCGTATCGAAACAAATTAATAACATGGCCAGTGGGAAAGTTTCTAAGAAGCAAAGTTCTTCCAATGAAGTTACATCTTTAGCTGCTAAAATTAGAGCTAAAGCTTTAGCCAATCAAAAACAACAACAAAAGGAAGAAGAAGAAGCTAAGAAAGTGGAAGACGATGACTCTGCTTCTGAATTTGAAGATGATGAAAAGAAAACTGAAGAAGGTGAAGAAGATGACGAAGAAACCTTTGATTCCTTTACAGAATTGGATTTGGTTCCTGAATTGATCGAAGCTTGTAAGAATTTGAATTATGCTAAACCTACTCCAATTCAATCAAGAGCCATCCCACCTGCCTTAAAGGGTAAAGATATTATTGGGTTAGCCCAAACTGGTTCCGGTAAGACCGCGGCTTTTGCCATCCCAATCTTAAACAGTTTGTGGCACGATCAACAACCATATTATGCTTGTATTCTTTCACCAACAAGAGAATTGGCTCAACAAATTAAAGAAACTTTCGATTCGTTAGGTGCTTTGATGGGTGTGCGTTCTGTTTGTATTGTCGGTGGTATGAGTATGATGGATCAATCTAGAGATTTGATGAGGAAACCACATATCATTATTGGGACACCAGGTAGATTAATGGATCATTTGGAAAACACTCGTGGGTTCTCATTAAGAAAATTGAAATATTTAGTGATGGATGAAGCTGATAGATTATTAGATATGGAATTTGGTCCCGTATTAGATAGAATCTTAAAGATTATTCCAACTCAAGGTAGAACCACATATTTATTCTCTGCCACTATGACATCTAAAATTGATAAATTACAAAGAGCAAGTTTAACTAACCCAGTGAAATGTGCTGTGTCCAATAAATATCAAACTGTCGATACTTTAGTTCAAACTTTAATGGTCGTACCAGGTGGGTTGAAAGATACATTTTTAGTTTATTTATTAAATGAATTTATTGGTAAATCAATGATTATCTTCACAAGAACAAAGGCTAACGCAGAAAGAATATCAGGTTTGGCCAATTTATTAGAATTTAATGCCACTGCTTTACATGGTGATTTAAATCAAAATCAAAGAACAGGTGCTTTGGATTTATTCAAAGCTGGAAGAAGAACTATTCTTGTGGCTACAGATGTCGCTGCTAGAGGTTTAGATATTCCATCTGTTGATATGGTTATCAATTACGATATCCCAGTGGACTCTAAATCATATATTCATCGTGTGGGTAGAACCGCCAGAGCTGGTAGATCAGGTAAATCTGTATCATTAGTTTCTCAATATGATTTGGAATTAATTTTAAGAATTGAAGAAGTCTTGGGTAAAAAATTACCAAAGGAAAATGTGGATAAAGATATTATTTTAGCATTGAGAGATTCTGTAGATAAAGCTAACGGTGAAGTTGTTAAAGAATTGAGTAGAAGAAATAAAGAAAAAATCGCTAGAGGACAAGGTAGTAGAAGAGGTAGAATGATGTCTAAGGATAACATGGACAGAGGGGAACGTTAAAAAAAATGTATCTGTATTATAGAAATAGAGAGAAACTAAGAAAAAGAAGTGATAGAATACCGAATCTACGGTTTGAAATTATGCAAATAAATTTATATTACTTATAAATTATATATTATTTTAAAATTATTATGCTTTAATAGCTCCAACATCCTTGTTATATTCAGCAAAGGCATCTTCATATTTTTTAACAGCAAATAAAATGGAATCCATCACTGGATTCAAATATGCAGTACACGTCTCAGCCATTGACTCACCATCCATTCTACGAACGTCGTCAAATAATTCATTGAGTTTTTTACTACAATCTTTCAATTGTTTATAAAGTTTACTCACTGTCACACCTCTTTTATATTCACCACTTTGGAAATGAATGTAAAAATGTTTCAAAAATTCACAACATGTACTATGTAAGATTCGACAACTCTCTAATAAGTCTAATGGTAATGTAGATTTAGCTTCTGTATCATCAGATTTCCCAACAAATGTTCCCAACATGGGATCCAAATTATTATGCCTGGCTTGCTTTGCGTTAGTCTTCACAGCAGCAATAACACGTTGATTAATTTCACTGTTACCTGACGTTTCAGAAGTGACTTTCTTTAAATCTAATCTATTCGTTAAATCTTCAATGGTAGAAGATATACGTGTTTTCATGGTGGATGATGTGATCTCAATATGATTATTCTCAGTGGCATTTGCTTTATTTGCTGATCCACTTTCTTTAGGTGCCTTTAAATGAATCATAGCATATTGTGCCTCATAAGTCTTTTCCAAATCAGTCAATTCTATATTGGCTCTTTCTTCTTGATCTGTAGTTTCATCTTGTAAATTCGATCTTGAGTATTCATTTTCTAATGCCATAATCATTTTCTCACTCAGTCTATTCATACCCTTTAAGATATCGACAGTACCATCATTATTACCGTTAACATCAATACCCGCTTGCATGGTAAAATCAGGTTTATTACCTTGTTTCACTGGATCATCCTCCATATTCCCTTCAATATCAATAAATTTCATAACTGGGTGCATCAATTTCTCATCATCTTTCCTATCATATTCTTGATCTAATGTCAAATATCTATCTATAATCACATCACCTCTATCATTTTGCATCAGCTTTTCACCTCTTAATTTACGAAACAATTTAGATGAAAAGAATCTGGCCCAAAATTCTTGTTCTTTGAAATTTTTAGGTACATTATCGTTATAAGCTTTCTTGACAATAGGATAAGTTTCAAAAATACTCATAATTTTTTGCCTTGATAGATTCACATTAACTTTATTTTCAGATGAGGCCACTGGTTTAATGGTAGATAAGACATTGTAAGGCCCGACTCTTTGTGAGGTGGAAAGTGCAAATGCTCTCAATTGAGGGATACGAGTGGACCAAAATTCTTCTGGTAATAGACCAGAATGCATCACAGTCTCTTGAAAGATCTTCATTAAATTTTTATCCACTTTCAACAGGGATTGTTGTAATTTCAAATTCAATAACAATTTTTCTGTAGATAATGAATCATCCAAAGCAGCAGTATTGATTAATGGTGCATTATAATTGTTTTGCATTGGATCAGGAGCCTCTTTCCTTCTTTTCTCCTCATCTTGCTCAATATCCTTATAACGTGATATAATCTGTTGTAACGTCAGTTTAATGTTGTCCATCACTGTTCTATTTTGGAATCTGAATGTGTGTACCACAGGTGGAGCTACTACTTCGTTACCTTCATTATCCTTTTGCTTCTTATTTTCATCCACTTTAGCTATTAAACGCAACATCATCTTATCACTCTTTGCAGGCGTAGCCTGCAATTTATCTATGGTATCCAGCACAATAGTATGTGTCTTATCCCCATCTGGAGAACGCCAGATCAACTGAGCAGGGGATTTATCTTCATCAATGGATATCATACCATTGTCATTTCTAAACGTAGCAGCACCTGAATGTGACATGATAGTAGTTTTAAATCAATTTACCGAAAACCAAAATAACCTTCTCTCTTCAACTGAAACTTCAAGACCTTGTTAAACAAACCTTCACAGCAACGGAACTACCAGTTTAAGGTCCATCAAGTGTCAATGACAATCACTACTTCTAAACGTTCAAACTCTATAGCCTTGAATGTCACGGACCACGAGAAGTGAAAAAAAATTTCGAAATTTTTCAGTTTTAAAGAGTGAAAAATTATTAATCATTCAATGAGCATCAAGGTGTAACGAACAAACCATCCATACAATACAATTAGCCAGAAATGTCCTCCCCAGTTATTGGTATCTCCTTTGGTAACACTTCTTCTTCCATTGCCTACATCAACCCAAAGAACGATGTCGATGTGATCGCTAACCCAGACGGTGAACGTTCCATCCCATCTGTCTTATCTTATGTCGGTGAAGACGAATACCATGGTGGTCAAGCTTTACAACAATTGGTCAGAAACTCCAAGAACACCATCATTAACTTCCGTGACTTCATTGGTTTACCATTCGCTGAATGTGATGTTTCCAAGTGTGAAGCTGGTGCTCCAGTGGTTGACGTTGACGGTAAGGCCGGTTTCGTCATCACTAGAGGTGAAGGTGTTGAAGAACGTATTACTGTCGATGAAGTTATTTCCAGACATTTGAACAAATTAAAGTTGGCTGCTGAAGATTACATTGGTACCACTATTAAGGAAGCTGTCTTAACTGTTCCAACCAACTTCGGTGAAGAACAAAAGAATGCTTTATCTGCTGCCGCTGCTCAAGTTGGTTTGAAGATTGTTCAATTCATTAACGAACCATCTGCCGCTTTATTGGCTCATGTCGAACAATTCCCATTCGAAAAGGATGTCAACGTTGTCGTTGCTGATTTCGGTGGTGTCAGATCCGATGCTGCTGTCATTGCCATCCGTAACGGTATGTTCACTATCTTGGCCACTGCTCACGACAACAAGTTAGGTGGTGACAACTTAGATCTTGAATTAGTTGAATACTTCGCTGCTGATTTCCAAAAGAAGAACCAAGCTAACCCAAGAAAGAATGCCAGATCTTTGGCCAAATTGAGAGCCAATGCTATGATCACCAAGAAGACTTTATCTAATGCTACCACTGCTACCATTTCTATTGACTCCTTGGCTGATGGTTTCGATTACCACACTTCCATTAACAGAATGAGATATGAAGTTACCGCTAACAAAGTTTTCGCTCAATTCTCTGCTTTCATTGACTCTGTCATTGAAAAGGCTAACTTGAACGTTCTTGACATTGATGCTGTCTTATTGGCTGGTGGTGTCTCTTTCACTCCAAAATTAGCTAACAACTTAGAATTCTTATACCCAGAATCTGTGGAAATCTTAGGTCCACAAGCTAAGAACTCTTCTAACTATCCAAATGAATTGTCCTCTTCTGGTGCTGCTTTACAAGCTAGATTAGTTTCCGACTACGATGAAGATGAATTAAAGGAAGCTTTCCAACCTGTTGTTGTTAACACTTTACATTTACAAAAGGCTATTGGTCTATTGAATGCTGAAGGTGAATTCGTTCCAGTGTTCTTACCAGAAACCTCTTACCCAATTCAAAAGAAATTCGTCTTCAAGAAGGCCTCCGGTGATTTCTTATTAGGTGTCTACGAAGGTGAATCTTACATTGAAGAAAGAACCATTGAACCAACTCCAGCTGAAGAAGATGAAGAAGACAGTGAAGAATGGTCCGATGAAGAACCAGAAGTCGTCAAGGAAAAACATTACAAGACCACCACCAAATTGATGGAATTAGGTGTTAAGGACGTCAAGAAGGGTTTAGAAGTCGTGTTCAACTTGAACAGAGAAGGTTCTTTAATTGTTTCTGCTAGAGACTTGAAATCTGGTGCTGTTGTTAAGGGTCAATTATAAATGTAACATAAAAAAACAACAATAATACTAGATACTATATATACATATATACATAAATACAATGAAAGCATATATCCATTCTATTTTGAATTACACAGTTATTAATTACTATGTTAGTAATCACGAAGATCTAGGTGGAAAATATTATGACTAAGATTTGGCCGTTTCCGGAAATAAAATAAGATATATAGATATGATATAAGTGTAAATCGTGATAAGCTTTAACTGTTTAAACAATAAAAAGAGCATACACTAACTATGACCAAAAACGAAACCACCGTATTGCATGTTATTGGACTGGGTTCCATGGGTGCCATCTTGGCAGTCAACCTACTAGAATACACCAACGTAGAGATCGTTCCTTTATTCAGAAATAAAGCCAAATTAGATAAGTTTCAAAAGGAAGCTGACTCTACATTTGGTATTAGAAGACTTTTCGAAGAAGGTTCTCCCTTAATCACTCATAAAGTGGAAAGAAGTTACTCTCCAGAGACTTATTCAGGTGAACATATTGAGAATTTAGTGATCACTACAAAGACGTATCAAACTGAAGCTGCCCTAAGACCATACCTACCTTACATAGATGCTAAGACGAACGTGATCTTGATTCAAAATGGGTTAGGTGTTTTGGATCAGATTAAAGAATCTATCTTTGCTGATGATAAGATTGAAAAACCAAATTTGTTTCAAGGTGTCATTGCTCATGGTGCCTACCAAGACACGGATTTTATCTTCAATCATGCCTGTATTGTAGATTTGAAAATTTCTAGATTACCATGGCATGGTGCTGATGATATGATTCAACCTTTAAGTTTAATCGCTGAGGATTTGGAATCAAACCCTTTGATCAGTTTATTAATGCAAAAGAAGTTTGCTGAAATATTCGTTGCGACACACATGACTTATCAAGAAATGTTAATTGGACAATTGACTAAATTCTTATGTAATTCATGCATCAACTCTACCACTGCTATCATGGATTCATTCAATGGTGAAATTTTAGACAGTTGTAAAGAGGTATTTACTTCTATCGTCAGCGAATCTCTATCAATCTTGAAAGTTGAATACAAACCATTGTTTGATTATGAATCTAAATATAATGGTGTGGAAGGTTACCCAACTTTAGAGGTTACTAAGACATTCCAACTTGAACCATTAATCGAAATGATTATTTATTACACTTGTGTGGTCGGTGGGAAAAACAGTTCATCTATGAGGCAAGACACTGTCCATTTAAGAGACACTGAAATTGATTACATTAATGGATATGTGGTCAAGTTAGCTGAACAATTACAATTGGGACCAGATGCTGCTAAGGTCAATAGAACTATTACTCAATTGGTCAATTTAAGATTGGGTCTTAACAGATCAAGAAATGCAGTGGCTCAATAAAGGATTCTAATAAATTCCAGTTTTATATATCTTTTTATTACTATCATATAATGCCACTGTATCTATGTACGGATAAATGAATGATATAGACGTATTAAATATAACAGTGATCTTGAAATATCCAGTTCTTGACTTAATATCATAAATTTTCAGATTTTTAAAGGTCTTAGATCTTGAAAAATATTGAGTATAGGAAATAATAACATTCTTTGAGTAATATACTAAATAAATATACCAAATAATGAGCCCTAATAGCAATTCCACCATTCATATCATTGGGATGGGTTCCATGGGGACCTTACTTACTGTCAATTTACTTCAAACTACAGATGCTGAAGTGATACCTCTATTCAGAAACAAAGACAGACTTTCTAACTTTCAAGACGATTTCCAATCAACAGTTGGTATCAGAAAAGTATTCCTGGATGATAAACCATTGGTGACTAAAAATGTGCTCCAAAGTTACTGTCCTGAAACATTTCCTGCCAGAAGAATTCAAAATCTTATCATTACAACTAAAACCTACCAAACAAAAGCTGCTTTACAACCTTATTTGCAATTTATTGACTCTGACACCAATTTAATCTTGATCCAAAATGGTCTTGGTGTTCTAGAAGTGTTGAGAGATGATGTCTTTAATAACTCAACTCAGAAACCAAATCTGTTTCAAGGTGTGATTTCTCATGGTGCCTATCATGATACTGGATTCATTTTTAACCACGCTGGGTTTGCTAATTTGAAGATTGCTAGATTACCTTGGGATGACATGGACATGGTCCAATCTAATGAACTTGTAGTCAATGATGCCAAAAATAACTCACTGGTTAAATTGTTTATGGGACCAGCCATCAAGGAAGCCTTAGTTACTTTACATATGACATACCAAGAGTTGTTATTGGGACAACTATACAAGTTCATTACAAATTCATCTATTAATCCTGTAACATCCATTGTTGATTGTATTAACTATGAAGTGGCCGATTCTTGTCGTGAAGTGTTTACATCTATTATAGATGAATGTATTACAGTATTGAAAGTGGCATATAAATCATTATTTGAATATGAAACCAAATATCAAAATATCCCCAATTATCCGACTTTAGCAGTTAATTCCACCATTAACACAGAAAATATGGTGAAAGAAGTTACCAGAATGGCATGTGTGGTCAATGGTAAAAATAGCACATCAATGAGACAAGACACTCTTTATTTGAGAGACACTGAAGTTGAATCTCTTAATGGTTACATTGTTAAACTTGCCGATAGATTAAATCTTGGACCTGGTGCAGCTAAGGTTAATAAGACAATTACTGAATTGGTACATTTAAGATTGGGATTAAATAGATCAAGAAAAGCTGCCAGCCAATGAAGAGACATACTTTGAATGATTTGTTCATCAAAAGTTAAATAAATGATACGTATATAAAAAGCATATTTAGTTAGATAGATCTAAAATAATACACCAGCAATAAAAAATACAGAGTAATAAGTAATTGAACTATCATCTTTTTTGACACTATAATTTTTCACTATTGTTAACAAATCTAAAAAAACAATGATAAATAATCTCGATGACATCTGACACTTTTACACAGATCTGTATCCGATTTAGACCGATATGAGTTTACCTGCCAAGTCCGCAATTCATGTAGTTGGTATGGGTTCCATGGGGACCCTACTGGCAGTCAATTTACTACAAACTACAAAATCTGAAGTTATTCCTTTATTTAGAAATAAGGAAAGATTATCCAATTTCCAAAATGAAGCAAAATCCACCATTGGTATCAGGAAAGTGTTCTTAGATGATAAGCCCTTGGTTACTAAAAGAGTAACCAAAAGTTACTGTCCAGAAACGTTTCCCGGAAAGAGAATTCAAAATTTGATTGTCACTACTAAAACCTACCAAACTAAAACCGCTTTAGCACCATATTTGTCATACATCGATTCCGATACCAATTTAATATTGATCCAAAATGGGCTTGGGGTCTTGGAAGTTTTGAGAGATGATGTATTCAAAAGCTCTCCACAAAAACCTAACCTATTTCAAGGTGTCATCACTCATGGCGCATACCACGATTCTCAATTTATATTCAACCATGCTGGGTTTTCAGATTTAAAGATTGCGAGGTTACCTTGGGATAAATCCAAAATATTACAAACAAATGAACTTGCGATTAATGATGCTAAGGATAACTCCTTGGTGAAAATTTTGATGGAACCAGAATTTCAAAAGGCATTAGACACTAAGCATATGACATACCAAGAATTATTATTAGGACAATTATTCAAATTTATTATTAATGCTTCAATTAACCCAGTATCAGCTATTGTAAATTGTGTTAATTATGAAATAACAGATTCCTGTCGTGAAGTGTTTACATCTATTATCAATGAATGTATTACTGTATTGAAAGCAGCATATAAACCATTATTTGACTACGAGACTAAATACCAAAATGTTTCAAATTACCCTAATTTACCTGTTAATTCGTTAATTAACCTTAACCATATGGTGGATGAGACCATTAGAATATCGTGTGTAGTGAATGGTAATAACAGTAGCTCAATGAGACAAGATACACTCAACCTGAGAGACACCGAGATTGACTATATTAATGGTTACATTGTGAAGCTTGCTGAGAAATTAAACCTGGAACCTAGTGCAGTTAAGGTTAACAAAACTATTGTTGAATTAGTTAACTTAAGACTGGCCCTAAACAGAACCCGTGAAGAAGCAAGTCAATAAGAGCACGATACGTTGAAATAACTTATTCTAACATTTATAAACCAAGACAATAAACATATATATCTTTTATTCTTTTTAAACAATAATTTTTCTAACATTGACTAAATCGGTTTTATATTAGTTCTTTAAAATCTTGTTCTGTAATTAATCTCCAGATTCTCAAAGATGAAAATTGATCCTGACAGACACACATATATATATTAAGGTTCGAGAGTGTAAGTCGATCAGTGTGCATATGTGATTATCTAGTAACTGTTCTACTAACCTTCTACCTCATCTATTCTTTCTTTAAATCAAACAATGCTCATCGCATGTGAAAAAATCTTGAAATGAAAAATTTCAGATCTGCAATGGACATAAATCATTAAAGTCATTGAACCATCATAAAACTTTTATTATATCAAAATGAGTCTAGCTGCTAATTCAACCCTGCACATTGTTGGTATGGGTTCCATTGGTACTTTGGTAGCTACCAATTTACTTCAAACTACAAAGGCTGAAATTATTCCATTGTTTAGAAATAAAGAAAGACTTTCTAATTTCCAAAATGAATGTCAATCAACTATTGGTATAAGGAAAATGTTTTTAGAGAATGCACCATTGATCACGAAAAAAGTGGGCCAAAGTTATTGCCCTGAGACATTTCCCGCAAAGAGAATCCAGAATTTAATTGTTACAACTAAGACTTACCAAACTAAATCAGCATTGGAACCTTATTTGCCATATATAGATTCTGATACCAACATGATACTGATTCAAAATGGTGTCGGTGTCTTTGAAATGTTGAAAGATGAGGTTTTTAACAAAGTTACCAAGAAACCTAATCTATTTCAAGGTGTTATCACTCAAGGTGTCTATCATGACACTGGTTTTATTTTCAATCATGATGGTCTGACAGATTTAAAGATGGCTAGATTACCTTGGAATCAATCCGATACTGTACAAACTACTGAACTGGTATCTAACGACGCTAACAATAATTCATTGATTAAAATATTAACTGAACCGGCATTCCAAAAAGCATTGAACACAAAACATATGACATACCAAGAACTTTTAGTGGGACAGTTATTTAAATTGATTATCAACACATGTATCAATCCAGTCTCTTCAATTGTGGATTGTCTTAATGGTGAAATAACAGATTCATGCCGTGAATTATTTACATCCATTATTGACGAATCTATAACCGTATTAAAATTGGCATATAAACCATTATTCGAATATGAAACCAAATATCAAAATGTTCCAAACTACCCTACATTATCTGTCAACTCTGTTATTAACCTTGAAAATATGATTGAAGAAACCATTAGAATATCATGCGTAGTCAATAAAAACGCTAGTAGTTCAATGAGAGAAGACACCGTTAACTTAAGAGACACTGAAATTGAATATATCAATGGGTACATTGTGAAACTTGCCGAGAAATTAAATGTGGGACCTGATGCAGCCAAAGTTAATAGAACAATTGCTGAATTATTAAATCTGAGATTGGCTTTAAACAGATCCAGAGGTCAATCCAAGAAATAAATCACCAATTGATAGACATACAAATTAGATTTTTTCTTAAAAGGACAACTCCAGATGAACGCATACTGATAAAATGTACACTACTTAGTATCATGTATATATATATGTATATTTATATAGTAATTAACTGACATCCACGTGACCTTCATATTATTTTGAAAAAAAACTGATGAAAAATTATTTCAATAAATTTAAAGCATCTCAAACAAACATAGTGAAGACCTCTCAAAAGCGGACCAAGATCAAACATGTTGGTGGATTTAAATGTGTGCTGGCCACAGAAGAGTTACAATGAACCAGTTACCGAGGAAGAGTTGAACAAGTTGAAGACAACTTTGACTACATTACATACTTTAGGGTATACTCATATTGCATTGAATTTTACTGTTAATCACAGTGATAAATTCCCCAATAACACAAAGGATATGAACCCAATGCGTATTAAAGAGACATTTGGTGATCTAATAAAGACTACAGGTTTGAAAATATATTCTAGAATTACATTAATCATTGATGATCCTTCGAAGGGTCAGTCATTAGCTAAGATATCACAAGCATTCGACATTGTCGCCGCATTACCTATTAGTGAACGTGGGTTAACTTTAGCAACTACAAATTTGGACATAGACTTGTTGACATTCAATTACAGTCAACGTTTACCCACATTTTTAAAGCATAAATCCATCTGTAGTTGTGTCAACAGAGGTGTAAAGATAGAAATTGTGTATGCCCATGCATTGAGAGACATACATGCTAGAAGACAGTTTGTCTCTAATGTTAGAAGTGTGGTGAGAAGTTCTAGAACCCGTGGGATCGTTATTAGTAGTGGGGCACAAACATCATTAGAGTGTAGAAATATCATTGGTGTGTCTAGTTTATTAAGAATATTGGGGCTACCCAACGATAAATGTTCTAAGGCCATGGGTGAATTGGCTTCATTGGTGCTACTAAATGGTAGATTGAGAAACAAAAGTTACAAACAAACTGTGGTTGTTGGTGGCGGTGAGTCCAATGTAGTGGACGATGTTTACAATATTGATGATAACAAGTCTATCAAGATCGTTAAACGTACTGCGCCTCTGGGGGATGAACACCAGAACAAGAAGCCTAAATTGTGAATCTCCAATTGTATAATTAGCATATATAGATAATAATTCATTTGATTACCCTTTCCAGTAAAGAAATGGGCTTGCTTAAAGGCTTTGCCAATTAACGCGTATCTATGCCCCAAATAGGTAAAACCGATCGCGAAAATTTCGGGTGAAAAATTTCTCGAGAAATTTTGATTTGAATCAAAATTGTTTAATTTTAAAACGCCAATAATTTACACTCCATTTATTACCTGAATAAGTAACATTTAGTCTACCAAAATATACGAGACACAGTATTATATTGTTGCTACTTACATATATATATTTACTCGTTTCAAGTATATTGATTTGTTTCTTCATTGATTGACATCAAGAATTAAAGGAACAAGAAAAAAAGGTCTTTTTGATTAATAAATAATATTAATCAACCAACAATTATAATGACTGCTACAAATATGCACACCATGAATCCACATTTACCTCAAATGAAATCAATTTGGATTGATGAGGATCAAGAAGCTGAAAAGTTATACAGTTTACAAGCTCAACAGTTTATGGGACCTGACGAAGAGTTGAACATTACTCTGGTGAATAGTGATCAACCAGCCTTAAACCATAAGAAGAAAATTGATCTTACTCAATTTACTTCTAACAATAAGAAGAAATTGTCTTATAAAAGTCATACCACTGAAAAGACAACATCTCATAAGAAGGCTTTCCTAAATTTGTTTAGAAGTAAGAGTCAATCTACAAAGAAAAATAAAACTATCTCTACACCTTTCGATTTCCATCATATCTCTCACGCTGGTGATAAATCCGAATCATCTTTACAAATTACAAATCCAACAGAACCACTCCAGGAGGAGGAAAATGTACAAGACGATGATGATATTGTCTTGGGGAACCCTAACATTACCGTCCATCGTAGCTCATCTACCAAGAGTACTTTGAGTAAAGCATTTGTCACTGAATCACCATCTAGTTCACGTCCAATTTCTGTCACTTCATCACTTTATTCCAGTTTACATAGTAAAAATGATCGTATTATGTCCATGTCTACCACTGCTACTACACTTTTTGAAAGAACACCTTCATTTAATAAGACTAGACATCTTTCCACTAAACTGTACAATAACAAACACAATAGTAGTGAATCAACAGAATTATCTATTGATTTTTTAAAGGATTACAATTTCCCAACATTATTAGAAAATGAACAAGTAGCACATTTTGGTTCTAAGGACAACGTTATAATGGAACCAGCCGCTAGAAAATATTTAGATATTAATAATGCCAAAACATCACCACCAAAATCATCAGTACCAAGAATAAATCACAGTAAGAATGCATCTATGTCAAGTAAATCGAGTGATAACTCTAGAGCCAGAAGTCATTCATGCGGGTCGCAATCGATAAACACACCTGAATTGGAACAATTATTGTTTTCTGATTCATCATTCAAAGAAAAAATTTGTGTGGACGATATACTGAGGTACTACAAGAGTGCTAAGAATGATATTTCTTCACCATACATTTGATATTGTTCTTTTCTTTGCATATTATTCTTGTTTATTTTATTGGGTTATTTGGGGTTTCGGTTTCATTCTTTTATTTATATAAATGTATTTATTTTTATATAGGATATTTTTTAAAACATTCACATATGGAGAATCAAATTTGGATATTACCGAAATTGTACGGTTGGTGAGACGATAACTAATTATAGTTAGTTTAACAAATATAGTTGCTTAATTTATTTCATTATTCTCATCATAAATTCAAGAGATTATATTTTTTGAGAGCTTAGTTAAATTAATAGGCGATTATGATGTAATTATAGTAGAAACAAACTGCTTCTATAATATTTTATCCAACTTAAGTAAATGCACTTCATATTGACACCAATTTCAATTTTCATTGTATTCATAATGTTGTGAATATATGTCTATGAACCGTTTTGAATGCCTAAGAATACTGTTTTGCATATAAAATAGACCCCAAGATAAAATGCTTTACTATCTTGAGACTCTGTATATTATATAAAAGAACCAATAAACCTATATTAATTTAATCACAGTAAAAAACAGAATATACAGTTATTAATTAGATAAACGTATAATACTTTTTATTTAACACACAGTTCTAATAAAATATAATATGGTATCTTGTCTTCAATCTTATATGAACAACTAACCAAGAGTCTTATACACAACTTCTGTACATTGGGTCAAATATATCACTACACAGAGCGAGGGAGTCTCGATAAGACGTTTACCCTTCTTTAAGTTGTTTATCATGTTTCTAATCCTGATTATGTCCTGTAATATTCATTTGATATGATATCAATTCAGATACTAGTCATTCAATTAGTGTGTTCACCAAAGATATTAGACGGATTAGATCATGTATGACATTTGAAATAAATTGATATTAGAGGACACTTCTTGAGTTCGAACTAGGTTGTATTTGATGAAATATTAATTAAATGGGTATTAATTTGTGATTTATAAGTTACTTGGTAATATTTAACCTGATACAATAACCCATGTCGTTAGTAAATGTTTTCAAACTGATATGACTTGGTATTACCCATGTGAATTTTAACCTTCAATAAAAAATACATTGGTAAGACCAGAATTTTAAAACTATATGAATAACTTTAGAATAACTGTAGAATATACATAAACAAACAAACATTGTCCTTTATTCCCTTTGAAAATATGATCGCATCTTTTGGAAGTGGTGTTGTGTTATCCGCCAGCTAAAAATAATGAGTATTACCACAATTATTATATTCGTTCTTGTCCGCCATCCCAAACCAAAATAGCTGTTAGTCCCAAAGACCAGCGCACATACATCAACAAAGAGAGGGATAATTATTTTCAGGAAGTCAACAATTCGGTCATTCCAAAATATTGTAATACTTCGAAGTAGGTCAAAACAAAACCAGTGTCCTCTCTATCACTTGGCCTATAAGTGGAAATGTGTCCTTTAATCGTTTTCCATTGAAAATTATTTCCTCTGAGTATGGTTATCATACACTCTTTCTATAGAAAAGTGTAAAGTAACCCCACATTGGAGGTTACATTACTATCCTTTATAGCTGTTTCCAAACTGAAAACTGTGTATTCATCTTCGAAGTTATAGAATGACACCTGTTGACTTCCTGAAAATAATTATCCCTCTCTTTGTTGATGTATGTGCGCTGGTCTTTGGAACTAACAGTTACTTTGGTTGGGGGTGGGGACGACTACGAATATCATAATTGTGATAGTACTCATTATTTTTACTGTATACCTTACTCTATACCCAGTATACCGGGATAGCTGGCGGACAACACAACACCAGATCCTAAAGGTGTGATAGTATTTTCAAAGGGAATGAAGGACCATGTTTGTTTGTTTATGTATATTCTGCAGTTGTTTGTATAAAAAACATTCTGACCTTACTAATGGATTTTTTATTGAAGGCCAAAGTTCATATTGGTGACACCAAGCCATATTCTGTTAGTTTAAAAACGTTTCCAAAGATGATAATGTGCTGTAGTAGTCATTTCAAAGGATGGCATATTCTCCTTTGGTGTTGTAAGAAGAGAACACATGAGAAGAAAGAATCACAAAAGCAACAAAAACACTCGGACTTGACATGTTTTTTCTCCGCGGAGAAAAAATATAGTTATATAATATTCCCTTTTTTAATTGGATTCCAACAAATATATGATTCATTCTTCTACTCACATGTATAACTATCTCCTAGAGTTGCATATGACACTCTAAATATGACAGTTAATAACCATTTGTGGGCTGGTCTGTTTACAACAAAAGAGGATAGACAAACTAATAAACAAGAATCAAATGAAAAGGAGAATGCCGAAGTTGAGGATGAGAATAAATATTATATGCGACGATACCATCGTCTGGATGATTCTACCGATAGAATAGAATCACTAAGACAACTACAATATATTAATATCTACTGGATATATCTAATACGATGTTATTTATATTACAATCCCCTTTCTGATGATCTTCCAACAGCCAAACCAAAGTTTTATAAAGAAGTCCTCCCTAATAAATGGAAAGAAGTAGAAAAGATATTTTACAAAGAGCTTACCAACCCTGTATTTTTTAAAAAGGTGGAAGAAGAGCGGGTACTACAAAATCGGTATCAAAGTGAGATACGACGTGATGTAAATTGAACTGAAGATGAACCAAATAAAAAGATAAAAGGGACTGAGTTAAAATTATCTAATTTGGATTATCTCAATGTAGAACCTAGAAGTTTAGCAGATAAGACTGCATTGCAACGTAAAATAGAGAATAACAATGACTATACTACGAAATTCTCCAACCCTTCCAGACGCTCAAATATGGTAAATGGGCAGACGTTGGTGAAGAGGAATGCCAGTATTTCACAGAGCCACAATAATTGTGGGATAAATACTTGATATATATTTGTGATACCCATTGTTTCAAATGGGCAGTATCATCTAGTTACGACAATAAATATAAATACTTACTTGTCGGTTCATCAGATAAGTTTGCTGTGATTTTCGAAAGAATACTAAGAATTGACCCGTTATCAGATGATTAAACATTCACACTGTTGTCTTTCAATAAAATGATAATATTGCAAAATGAATTTTGAACATTGCTGATTCTATCGGAGATATTTATGTATATGAGAGAAGCACAGACATACGTACATTAGAGTAGATACAATTCTGATATTTTAGCTGCCAATATACCTATGTGCAATGACGTTATATTGGGTTATAAACTATAAGTGTAACGTACAGACATGTGTGTGATACATTCAACATGGTGTTTGAGTTATATAGAAAGTCAGGTGAAAGTTCGCTTCTTTTGTGATTTTGATTTATTATTCATAGTAGATATTTTCTTATTTCTCTCAAGGGACGAGGGGTAGAACAGAAATTTAGTGTGTCTTAGCTACACACCGTTAGAAGCAGTTATTTGCATTTTCCATCTCGTGCACGACTCCATCGTGCACAGCGGGGCATGTACCGCGCTATTTATAATAATCCAGTGTCCATAAGACGTCCAACCAGTTATTCCTGTCACAAATGTAAGAATTTACACTTTTTGAGACCCCTTTCAACTTAACCAGTCAATATGATATAATTACAATTGAAATAAACTGTTCAAACGGCATTTACACTCCGTCTATCCAACTTCAATAAATGCAAACCACACAAACACCAGCCTCTTTTTTTCACAATAAATATGTTTTAATAGTGTAGTGGCTATCACGTTACCTTCACACGGTAAAGGTCCTGAGTTCGAAACTCAGTTAGAACATTATTTTTTTTGCCAATTTAATATATGAAGTGATTAAGTTACAGTTATATAGGTATTTACAAGTATCTAATGGCTGTGGTTTATTTATCTATTTATTTTTGGCCCTTTGCTCAGCTTCCCATTTGGCCTTAGTCTCTTTACGTTTCCTTTCACCACCAAAGAATGATTTCTTACCTTGTTTGATCTCTCGTACAGGTTCATCTTGACGGAACTTCTCCACTTGTGCTAATATATATTTCCTCTGCTGTGGTGAGACACCCTTCTCCTTCAACACAGCGGAGTCCCAATTGAACAAGTTTTCCCATTTGTTTTCATACAATTCACTGACTTCTTGACAGTTTCTCCCAATCACCGCGAGGAACTTGTTTACATCCGGTATGGCTTCTGTAGGTTTGGGGATACTCTTTGCCCACAGTATAGTTGATGTGTGTATTAGCCGACGTGATAACATGTTGTGATACTCCCTTGTATACGTTTACTTTAATGGAATCCCCTTAGTTAATGGTTTAAAACCCTCGATATAATTATTAAAGTGAAAAAAAATATAATAGATGTAATTAGTTAGTCAATTAGTCAAATCAAGAGTTATAGACCAAAGAAACTAGCAACCACGTTGTGAAATATTAGCATATTATGGACACCCCACTTGATGAATTACAATGGAAATCCCCGGAATGGATTCAAGCCTTTGGTCTGCGAACTGATAATGTATTAGATTATTTTTCAGAATCACCATTCTTTGACAAGACATCCAATAATCATGTTATCAAGATGCAAAGACAGTTCTCTCAAGTACCCGGTGAGAATGGTCCAGATCAACAACAACAACAGCAACAAGATCAACAACAACAAGGTGAGGGACAAACTCAATTTGGTGCAGATGGTAATATGGTACTACCTAAATCGTTTACAAACAATAACACACAAGAATTTGCATATGTTGATCCCATAAGAAAGGATGTTCTAATGAAATATCCATTGTATGCACAATTGGAGAGAGAATTGGCTAAATTGAAGGGTGTCGAGTACGTTTTAGCCTGTGTACGTGAACCTGATTTTTGGGTAGTGAAGAAACAAAACAGATTAGCTCCTAATCAAGTGGAAACGTTGCAAGATTATTATATTATTGGCGCCAATGTATATCAGTCTCCCTCGATGTTTAAGATTATACAAAGTAGATTGATGTCCACGAGTTATCATTTATCGAGAACTTTAACAGATTTACGTAAATTAACACATTTCCAACCGGCACAGGGGGTCCAATTCAAGACACAGGACCATCCATCGTTTGCTAATAATAACTCACTGACTCCAAATAATGCTGTGGACACACAACCCAACACTGTCTCGGCAAGTGGGCCCATGTCCACGGTACACACAGTTTCTGCCATGACCACGGGTCAAACAGGTCATCCGTCACCTTACGAAAACAGTAACAGAGAGATCATCACTAAGGAGATGATGGACAAGTTAATGATCACCAGTATAAAATCTGAACCCGAATACATCGAATAAAACGTTTAACTACCTTGATACATACTTACCCGTCATTTACATAATAAATATATATTAATGGGAAGATTTGAAAAACTATTGGAAAGTCACCACGTTTACAATTTAAAGAATAAGGATAAGAACAATAAGCAATGAAGTTTGTTACTATCTTTGTGTCTCTATTTGCTATCTTAGCAACCATTGTCACTGCTGCCAAGACCTCTACTGGTAACACTGTCGCTGAAGTGACCCACGAAGTCTATTTCGATGTCACTCACGGTGGTAAACCAATTGGTCGTATTACCATGGGTCTTTTCGGTAAAGTGGTCCCAAAGACCGTGAAGAATTTCTACGAATTGTCCATCACTCAAGATCCAAACAAGGGTTATTTGAATTCTATCTTCCACCGTGTGATTCCAAATTTCATGATTCAAGGTGGTGATTTCACTCACCATTCTGGTATTGGTGGTAAATCCATTTACGGTGACCGTTTCCCAGATGAAAACTTCGATTTGAAACACACTAAGCCAGGTTTGTTGTCTATGGCTAACGCTGGTAAGGACACTAACGGATCTCAATTTTTCATCACCACTGTGGCTACCCCATGGTTAGACGGCAGACACGTTGTCTTCGGTGAAATCATTGACGGTATGGACGTGGTACAATACATTGAAAACGTCGAAACTGACAGAAGAGACAAGCCATTGGATGACGTTAAGATTGTTGCATCTGGTCAAGTGAAAGCTGAAAAAATTTACAAAGTCAACGGTAAGCGTGACAACGTCGAAAGCAGTTCTACCGTGAACGATGAATTGTAAATCAAGAACTAGATAACTATATATACCGTATATATACACTGAACAGTTCAATAACCTACCATTAAGATGATATTCACGTATATCTTACCCATAGTAATAATACCAACTTACCCTACTCTTGGAACTGAAAAATAATATGGAGGAACTCACTTTGATAAATTGTAAACATTTAATTCCAAAACATCCATTGTTTTGTTGTCGAACACGTTATCATTCAGTGTGTCATTACCATAGAGATCATACTAAGAAGGTTTCTACTTTTATTAACTGTTGTTTTCTGTTTTGCAATTAAATTCGGTGTCCGTCTTAATTATTTGAAATAGTTCGGTGAAACTTAAGTTGACGTGTTTTGAATATTGAAAGAGATGGAATCCACACAAAAGAGAAGATTTAGAAAACCGCCTGCCTGTACGCAATGCAGACAACGTAAGATTGGATGTGATAGAGCGAAACCCATTTGTGGGAACTGTTTTAGAACGGGGAAATCTGGTTGTCATTACCCAGAGACTAATGGTCAAGTGTTCGTAGCACAAACTCCATTGGCTAAGAAGGCTAACACTGGTGTCCCACATTCACCACATTTCCAAAAGATAAATTTAAATAATATACAACCACGTCACACTACAAGAGCCTCTGTGTCCGTATCACAATTTCAAACTAGTAGTAATAATAACAAAGTGACTAGAGATCAAGAAGCTCATAATCATTTCAATACAAGAGTACAACAATTGAATGCTAATTTGAATTCCACACCAGGGTTGTTTAATCCAAATGATACAATTGTACCTTATTCGGAGAATACTACTAATACCATTAACAATAATATAGAATCTAGTGATATTTATTATATGGAGGAACCTGCATTTTTCGATTTAATGACTTCTGTGTATACACAAGAGGAAGTGTTATTGAAAGAAATGGAATTCTTGAAGACTAAATTTAAAGAATTGAAAGAATATAAGAAAAAATATTTGAATAGTGGATCTTTGGATGATGAATCTCATAATGAAAATTCAAATAGTGAAAATGGCGATTTGGATGAATCAACACATCAAAATAAAAAATTGAAATTAGATTTACGTGATCAAACTTCTAATGACGATGATGATATTGAAGAGAATAATAATTCATTGACGGATTCAGATTTTTTCAATTTTACTCAATTGTTCTCTATCTTGGAAAGCAAATTTGTGGACACCAAGAGTGCTAACATTAATGATACACCAAATTCAATTTTCAATTTGAAATTTTTAATCTTACGTGATGATTATTTGTTAAAATTTTATGATAATTTACAAGATTTAATTAATACTAATTTCAAAGATCAATTTACACAAATTAAACATGATCAAAATAAATTACGTGTTGAAGTGTCTAATGATATTAATTCTTTGAAATTGATTGACCCTAATAATTTGATGACAATTTTGAATTACATTAATGATAACTTATTGCAAATCAACAACATTATCCCTATGATAAATTTTAACTTGCAAGAATCAATAAAAGATGTGGAACATGTCTCTTCAGTGGTTAAATCTAATGGTTCACAAATTAATAAATTGAATAAGACTGAATTGGCCTTGATTGGTATTCAATCCTTGTATGCATTAATTTTCCATTCAAGTGTAATTAATTCTGATGTGCAAAATGATAAACCTGTACAGGATTCATTCTTAGAGGTTAAATTGAATTTCAAAAATATAATAGAAACTTTATTAATCATTCAGAAAACTTTCCAATCAAAATGTAAAAACACTAAGAATGTTCAAATAATTAGATTTATTACATTGTTGAAATATTATTTAAACAATGTGAATAAATCCAATGAATTTGTTAATATGGTGTTTGATTCTGATAATGATGAAGACGTTTATATCGGTCTGAACGGATCCATTAATTGTGAAAAGCAAGATGAAGATTTAATCAAATCATGGAATTTTATTTGCAAAAACTATGTGTACAAGAAAATCTTCCAAGGTGAAGTACCTCAATTGATAAATGGTCCACATTTTAATAACATGGCGGTGAAAGATCCTTTATTACAAATAGATTTAGATTTGATTAAGAATGAAATTAAATTAATGGAATATTTACATTCTAAGGATTATCTACAACAAGCACAACCACAAACAATATCATCACAATCTCATGTCTCTATAAACAAAGTGCTCAAATTGAAGAAAACTGTACAAGAAAGCTTTATTCAATCACAAAAAAATGGCGATAACGTTTTGAATAATATAATCAATTCACAAATTTATTACAAGATTTCATTATTCATTGACTATTACATCTTATTACAATTAGAGTCCATAAGAGATTTTGATAATTTTATTGTTCGTTATTCCAAATTCCTAGATCTGTTACAAACTATATTATTAAATCAATTAGCCAATTTGAATTTGGATCACGAAAATATTGATATCAAGGGGTATGAATTTTTACTAGTAGATAAAAGTTTATCCATAATTGAAAATGTTTGTGAGATTTTATTTGGTTTATGTGAAAGGTTCCAAAATATTATAGATCGTGATGATAAACCATTGGATGATGACCATAACAAATTAAGATCATCTTTACAAAACATTGTAAAACATTTGAAAGAAGTTCTAATAACGGTAGCAACCGTATTGACTAAATTCAATAAGGGTAATGATAAGAAACCATACTTGGTATCATTATTGAAAATTAAGATTTTCATTGCATATATGGATAAACATTATGTGACTACCAATGTAGGTGTACCCACGATAGACCCAACTACAGGGATGATGGTGGCAAACATGCACTCCACCTCCACACACCAAATTCTCAGAATGGTTAATGGGTTCAGTAATTTGAATATCGACGACACGAATTCGATTGAACAAGAACATGCTAAATTTGCCACTAATATAAAGAAGTGTTACGCTGACGAAGAAGTCAAAGAAACCTTTATCAAGAAAATCAACGATGTAGCCACTTTAAGCATCAATGCCAGAAACTTGAAACACGTTTATGAATCCTTTTTTCCCCTATAGAAAGAAAAGTTCTTGACTGAAAAAAAAAAGGCTCTTATTTTTCTAAATGTTTCTATTGTGACACGAGGTGAAGAAAAAATGGCCGTATTAGGGACTATGACGTATTTACGAATGAAAAAGTGTATATAAAAGTGGGACAAGTGAGATGTTTTGGCACAGGCCACAACGTGTACATAAGTTTATATATAGAGCGTTGAAGATCGATGGTTATGAAACGCTGTTATTATACCGTCTAAGTAAGAGATATTTATATAATAAGATAAACATGAAAAATTATACTATTGTATTGAAACTAGGTTCATCATCGTTGGTAGATGCTGATACGAAAGAGTTAAAATTATCGAGCATCACTCGGATTGTCGAGGTAGTTTCTGATTTGAAACGTGCGGGGCACAAAGTAGTCATTGTCTCCAGTGGTGGGATCGCCATGGGTATGAATGTTATGAACTTAAATGAAAGACCAAAGTCCGTGTCTATGACACAGGCTATAGCGGCCATTGGACAAGGTCGCTTGATTGGTAAATGGGATATGTTATTTAACCAATACGGGGAAGGTATTGCACAGATTCTGTTGACCAGAAATGATATATTGGATTGGAAACAATTTCAAAATGCAAGAAACACACTGCTGGAATTATTACAACTGGGAGTAACACCAATTGTCAATGAGAATGACACGTTGTCTATTAGTGAGATTGAATTTGGTGATAACGATACATTGAGTGGTGTTACAGCGGCTTTAATTGAGGCTGATTTCCTTTTCCTTTTAACTGATGTAGATTGCCTTTACACTAATGATCCACGTGTAGACCCCAATGCAGATCCGATACTTACTGTACAACATTTACATTTAGGGAGTGGTGCTAACGAGAACCCATTGCCCGGTGTAAATATATCACATGGTTCAGGATCTAGTGTTGGTACAGGTGGTATGAGAACCAAGATCGTGGCAGCTGATTTAGCCACAAATGCTGGGGTACACACAGTGATCATGAATAGTGAGACACCTAGTCAAATTAGTGATATCTTGAAATATGTGGGGGAAGATTTTACACCGTGCAAAGATGTCAAGGAGGAATTGGCATTAATGTTGCAAAAGGGTATCCCATTACATACAAAATTTTTGGCTCATGATCAAGATAAAAAATTGGAAGATAGACAATTTTGGTTGTTACATGGTTTAGTCAGTAAAGGTGCTGTGATTATTGATGAGGCTACTTATGATGCTAATTTGGGTATGAATACATTGGATGCAGATAAAATTATTGGTATTGAAGATACATTCCATGAATTTGAATGTGTAAATTTGAAAGTTGGTAAAAAAAAGGCTAATGGCGAATGGGATCGTAGTGTTCCCTTAAAGACTGTAGGTCGTGCTCGTTTGAATTATACTAGTATGGAATTAAATAGGATAAAAGGTTTACATGGTGAGAAGGAAATTGAAGATGTATTGGGGGATGGTTATAACAGTAGTAGTTCCCTGTCCGTCGTGGCGAGTCGTGAGAACCTTGCTTTAATGCCATTTTAATATGAGATATTTTATTTGGTTTAATGATTTAATAAAAGTTTTATATAACAATATATTAACAATCTAAAGTGTTAAATATATAATTACAGTTAAATCTTGGTGTGTTTCCTTATTTTTTATATGTACATGAATTTTTGTAATATGGATGGATCTTTTCAGTTGGTACAATTATTGCAAACGATTCAAAATTGGTAAATATTTGTTACTATAATTCACATCAAGCCATATTATCAATGCTAACATTCCAACCAGATTCCAATTGTCTTTGATAATATTTCTACCGTAGAAACAAATAATACAACCGAGGATGACACCGACAATTAATATAAATTTCCATTTAAATAATTGAATCACACAATTAGCGCGGTATTCATTTAATATATCTTCATAATATTCCAATTCAAAAACCATATTTTTCAAATTGTGATCAATATCATCTAGGCTTTGCTTGTAATTATCATTTGTGGAAAAGATATTCTTGAGTGTATTAAAACAATTTAACATATTATCAGCTGTATTAAGTAAAACTGTACATTGTCTTTTGGTTTTATCAATTGTAGTTAATAAATGTTTAAAATCCGTCTTCAATTTGGATTGTCTCATTTTGATCACAGACATCATACATTCAATATGATTGAAAATATCTTTAAAGTTAAGTTTGAAATCATCAATGAGTAAATTTATTAACCAACAAGTGTTAACTGATGAATCGATATTTTGCCATTTCAAAGTTTTCATAACACTTTCACAATGTGGGGTAGGTTTAGCATGGAAACTTAATAGGAAATTATTGAAAATAAATGTTTGTATTGTGAAATATTTGATTTCAAATTCACTGTCCATTGTAATCAAATCTAAACTAGCATATAGAAAATTGTCACATACTCGAAATTTCTCCTCTTCGTTTGGATTTATTATCCACTCTGCACATTCAGGTTCAATACCAAAATCTTGAAATATATTTCTTATATCTTCTGCACTTGCTGAAGTACAATCCAACCAAAATGGAGTTAAAAATTCATTAAATAATGGATTCGAAAGAATTGGATGGTTTCTTTTAAGTTCTTTATATCTTGTTAAATGGGAGCATTCCTTTGTATGGAAGTCAAACCATGAAAATAATTTGTTGTTCTGATTCATATTTATTAATCTAGTATAATATCATATCATAATGTATTACTCCCTAATGATGAACAACATTGTAACTAATAAGGGAGAGGAAATATATAATGTTTCCCCGCAATGACAATATCCCCTTGCCTCCTCTGCGCGGCAAATGACGTATCGAGAAAAAAAAAATTCACAGGAAACCCAGATCTGATTCCGATCTGACAGATTGACATACATAGTAAGGCAACCAGTATTGTTTACAGATAAGAACACTTATTTAAACTATTAACGGGAGTTAATCAATCGAATTTGCAATACTGCATTGTCTGTTGAGAGTTTTTCCAAATGAGGAAAAATCAAACCCCTTATTATTGTAAAATTTTCCAAATGCATCACATCAATGATATATTGATCGCATTGTTACTACTATTTGACTCAGTTGTTTCTTGTGTTGAATCCATGATATGTTGATTCTTGTCTTTGTCAAAAGTTTATTAAAAGGGACAGTAATAAATGTGCTCATTGAATTCATGGGCATCCCTAATTACCTCCCCTAATAAACTTTTGAAATATTATTTAACATGACGGAAAATATTATTCCACTATTTCTTAGCTAATGTTTAATTCAACAGACAACAGCAAGAAGCAATGGTGGATTTTAAGTTCCCATGGAATAGAACATCCGATAACCAAGAGCCATTCAAACGGACTTTCAATTATGTTAACAATCCTCCACCGGTCAGAGAACCAGGAACACTTGAAAAAGCAATGGCTAAAATAGATTCACGTTATTTCCCAAATGATCATACAACTACTGAGAACAGTGATTCCGACAGTGATACTGAATCATCAGAGTCACCAGAGAAATTAACTCACTGTGAACATTGGAAAAGACTGATGATTTCAATTGACAAAAATTATGATACAAGTCAACCGTGTATTTGTAAGAAGTATCCTGGTACGAAAGATGATACAAAAGACAAGAGTGAAGAGAAAGTTGAGGATAAAACTGAAGAATGGAGTATAAACGTGGATGAAAGTGAGGATAAAAGTGACACTGAAGAACTAGAAAAAGAATCATTTTTCCCTTTTGGACATCCTCAAAACAGTTCTTCCCAAGTAAACAATGTGGTTACAGAGAATGCTTGCAAGGAAAAGTACAAGAATAAATATAAGAAAAAGTATAAGAACAAATACAAAGAGAAATACAGATACAAGGAGAAGTATAAATTGAAGTATACCAATTCTAAAAATTAAGTATGATAAAAAAATGCGTTTATAATATATATATGACTGTTCATTATACAAATACGAATAATTTGCCCTGTTGTTTAATATAGAAACATTTGAATTGTAAAGATGTATAATTTTCAGTGAAATGAGGTAATGGTATATCAATTTTTTGATCAATACTTTTACAAATTAATGTATTATTTTCCGTATCCCATTTAACTTCCAATTGATCATTCGGCGTATCAATTTCTATTCTCAATTTATACTTTGTAGTGTCATGTGTTTTCCTCATTGTCACTTGGAATTGTTTAATTTCTCGTATTGGTTCTGTGATTTTTTTCATTTGAATTCTTTCACTTGGTTCAATCTCTTGAATCAATGGTTTACGCATTTGTTGTGCAGGTTGTTCAGGGAACAAAGTCTTCAAAGTATCACCTTCCAATTCTTGTCTCTCTAATAAATCTCTCTTCCATTGTAATACAGAATCCTCATTTTTCTGTGGTTCATCCTCAGTGTCTTTATATAATTCCAATGATGGTATACTATCACCTTTACATTTCATCCGAGGAAACTTGATAGCGTCTCTATCTATCATTACATTATCTCTCAATTCTACACTTTCAATACACCATTCCACTAGTATTGATTTCAATTGTTCATCCAATGATTCATCCAATGAATGAACCACACAATCGTACACTACACAAGGTTTGCCCTTCTTATCCAGGTCGTCTCTTGCCGGGGACGTAACAATAGGTATCTCCCATTCATTATTCATAATCAATGTGAATGTAGTCAATGGATCGAATGTACTTGGTGGTGGTGGAACATTTGAATCACAACATACATTAATGAATAATTTCAAATGTGGTGGAGTTAACATATTTGATTTAATGACCCATTGTGGAGTTGGGTTCATTACCAGTACGTTTTCATTATTTAATGGTCTAATAATCATTATTACTGAGGGAGTATATATTGCTTACCTCTTTTCAGTGGTAATTTTCCAATACAGAGATTAAAATAAAATATGTTTAAAATTATTACAAAAAATACAAAAGGATCAAATATAACAAAGATCAAAATAAATAGAAAATAAATAAATAGAAAATAACATTTGAATAAGAATATATTAATTATTATTCTTCATCCATGGATAATTTCATCTTAGCTAATTTTTCAGCTCTTTCTTGATCTCTATGAGTCAAAAAATGTTTATATTGATGAATATCAATTTTCCCATGTTTAAATTCGGACATCTTTGGGAATCTTGTACCAAACAAGTGATCCCAGAAAGTGAAAAATGGTTGAGCAAAATTGGATTTAATACCAAATTGTTGATGATGAATGTCATGATACACAGCATTGTTAGGGAAGATAAATTGGAATGGATCAAATGGTAACACGTACCCGCAATGATCATCGACAGTTTTCAAAGTGGCCAAACAGAATAAAAAGATTTGTTCACGTGGAGTCAACCCAGTGATCAACATGGCAAGACCTGTTCCCAAAGTGTCTAATAAGAACCCTTCCAATGGAGCGTTAAATAAAGCACCATAGGCGTATGGTACATATAATTGATGATGTCTAGAATGAAATTTTCTGTACATGTATGGATTAGCATGCATATAGTAATGCAAAAAGTATTGCCATGTGTCGACGAAGAAAAATGCCACAGCTAATTTCAAAATAGACCAACCGTAATAGTAGGCAAAAGTAATTAATTGATCTGGTACATGGAAATGTGGTCCCACTAGTAAAGTAGTATAGTGAGAGACCACACCTTTCCAATGATACACTTGATTTAATTCGAACCCGGTTAAAGTCTTTGGATCGTACAAGTATGCAATGTAACCAAATGCAGTTTGAACAACGTGTTGAAACAACACATCACGTAACACTTCTAATCTACCAGCTCTATTTCTTTGTTTGACTTCTTCACTTGGATGAATTCTATATTTTTCAGCCAATTTGAAAGTATCCATAATGTGATAAAACAAAGAGAATGACCAATAAGCCACCAATGGAGATGCAATAGCTAGGATACCGTCTGGGATCCCTTGAATAAGAGATGATTGTTCTTTCAACACGATAGGAGGTTCCACCGTGGGGATGTAACTTAGCTTGTGGCAGAACTTACCACCATCATCGAACAGAGCAGTTATATTAGACATAATTGGTATGCTTTATCTTTGGGATTTACCAGTTGAGAAAGATGTATGGAAATCCTTGCAATATGCAGTTTATATATTATATGATGCTCGAAAAAGCAATAAACAAAATTAGGAGAAAACAGAACACAGGGTGTATGAACCCCGTGCCACGTGACAAACCGGGTTTCCGCATTTGGAAACTCGGTTCCGGATGCGGAAAGTGCGTTCCGGATGCGGAAATCAGTAAAGAAACGGCCAGTGAGAGAAGAAACGGTGTACGAGCCGGCGCGCACGTCACGGTGGGGCTTCTAGAAGGCAGGCAAACGAGCCAGGCAAGAGAAGGTCAGGGAGAGGGGTGCCTGCCGTTTGGCGTGATGTTCGGTGCATGATCCGTTCCGCGGAATTTTTGGGTTTCTATTCTCAGTTCCGCGGGTGTTTCCACGGGGGCAACTGACAGCGAGGGAAACTGACAGCGAGAGAATAGAATAATACGATCCGGACAGGATTCGAAGGGAAGAATGTTTATATCTTAATATACAGATTTAATGATTTGAAATTTACAATGACAGTGAAGTTGCACTAGTACAAGCACACAGTATGCAATTCGCTGAGTTGTCCCTGGAGGACGACACTCCCAGTACACAAGATGCCACTGTACCCCATGAGCAAGGAATAGATTTGACTGGAGACATTTCGTCTTTGTCCATTTCTGATAGCACAATACCAACATCACAAATAATAAGAAACAGATTTATGCCACATTTCCCAGATTGCCCCTCTCCACTCCGACACACAGTGTCTGTGGACACTCATACCACTACTACGAGTACTAGTGATTTGGATATTGATATGGATGGAAGTTTACCAGACGATGAGATGCCTGAAGAAGTAGATGATGTCGTGGAAGAAGACGATGATGCTGAAGAAATACATAATACTACTACTTCTACTCCGAAGATTTGGTCCCCAACTCAATTGGGGGTTGCAGTGGCTAATGCTGATTTGCCCAAACAACCAATCAACGTCAATATTAATAATTATTACTATTACCACAATAACACACATCCAGATGATATGATTTGGGATGATCACAATACTCACGACGATACATTATTACCTACACCTTGGTCTGCCCAATCTCATCCAACTGATAAATTATGGTACGATTCCATTACGTATTTTCAATGGATCCTAAATTCATTGACCATTTCATGTCTGTTATTGTTCTTAGTACGTACTTTGAAATCAGATATCGTTTCATTATGGTACCAAAACAAGTTGACATTGATTGATGAATCCATGCAATGTAAATTGCAATATCAAATTAATAATTGTGAAAGTAATTCCATTTTACCGGCATTATCTGAACAATGTCAATATTGGAATAAATGTGCACAAAGAGACAATGATAAATTATTCTCTGGTAGATCCATTGTCGTAGTAAATTTTATGGCACAATTATTAGATACGTTTGTACAATCAATGGGGTGGAAAACAATCCTAGTGGCTATATTGTTTATTATGACTTGGTCATTTGTCACTAATTTTACATTGGGTTTTGTAAGAGCTAAATATTATTACGGTACGGAGCAGGCATCGCCAAAAAGGTCTCAACTCAAATCTTCACAGACTTCTTCATCAAATGCATTGATTCCAATCTCATCTTAAATATGTTTATATATCTTTATACTCGAGAAAAAAAAAGACATACTGAAAACATTATAAACTGAACAAATACCTCCATCCCTTAAATATGTTGAAACAGTTCACTAGATCATTCAAGACTACTTCGTCACTGCTCAAGAAGAGACCACATGATGCAAAGGCATCAGCTACGCCGAAGGAAATAGTAGATGTGACTCAATACGTAACCACAGCAGAATCTAAATTTGAACACACTTTACAATTACATAAAATTAAACAAAATGAAATGAAACAAGGTAATGCCAACCCACATTTATTTGATTCCATTCAATTACCCAATGGTACGAAATTCACTGATGTGGCCACCACAGCCATTAAGGGTAAATCAATGTTACAAGTCACTGTTTTTGACCCTAATGATTTGAAAAAAGTTATCAGTGCCATATTAGCAACGGGGAACAATTTAACACCAGAGAAAATACCGGGAAACGATCAAATGTTAAAGATTGCATTACCTCCAACGACAAAGGACTCTAGATTGGCTTTAGTGAAAACTTTAAAGGCATTATTTGAAGATTTCAAAAATTCCAATTTAAACTATTCGATGGGGGCCATTAGAAGAGACGCTATGAATAAATTGAAGAAAGTGGAAAATGATAACAGCGTACAAAAAGCTATGAAAGATTTAGAGGCTAAACATAAATTGTATGTAACCAAATTACAAGATCAATTCAAGACAATAGAGAAAAATGTATTGAATAATAATTGATTGTAAATATATAACGTACTTGTAAATATAAAACACACTGAATATATAATTATGATCCTCCACGAGCCATAGACCATATGGATTTAATTCTTTGCCATGTGGAAGATGTGTAAGAACCTGTAATGAAATTAGTGACAAATGATCGAGCTCCAGGAGGTACGGGATAATCCAATTGACGTGGGATACTAGTAGACACAAATGGTAAAGTATCGTAACAAACACTCTTAGCATGACACAAGGACAATAAACCTTCTTCACCACCAAATTTACCATACCCAGATCCTCCATGACCACCAAAGGGTAATTGACACACATAAAATGTAGCAAAATCATTAATAGCTACATTACCTGTTTTCAACCTGTTGGCCACCCTTTCACATTCATGATATTCACCAAACACTGATCCACCTAATCCAAACGGTGTTGAATTGGCAATCTCTACACAATGATCAGTGTCGTTAGCTTTCATCATGACAAGGATGGGACCAAACACTTCTGTCTGTGCGATTTCCATATCTTGTGTAACATCAATAAGTAATGTGGGTTCAAAATAATGACCTTGTGGATACCGTGGATATGTGTATTGTGATCCACCACATATTAATTTAGCTCCCTTGGATACTGCATCTTTCACCAATGATTCTAACATGGCAAATCTATTACTTGATATCATTGCTCCAACGTCTACATTCTCTAATAGATCAATATCTGACCCCAATTTTAAAGAAGGTACACGGTCAGTTAACAATTTCACTAAAATATCATAGTTTTGCTTTGTGACAATAACACGTTCAATACCAATACAATTTTGACCAGATGATTGGAAAGTTCCTCTCATTATTATTGATGCAATTCTTTCCATGTCCTTACATGAATCTAATACAATAAATGCATCTTTCCCACCTAATTCTAACACTAAGGGAGTCAAAGATTTAGCAGCATTTTGGGCCACTTGTCGAGCTACATTTTCACTACCAATAAATGTAATATGTTTCAAACCTGGATGTGCAGTGAAATAATTTGCCGCTTGATCATTGATCTGAGTGGGGGGTACACAATAACATAATTGAACTAAATCAGGATCTTCACCACATGCTCTTAAACATTCTTTCACCATCCCCACTACCCATTCCGAAGACCAGACTACTTGTTCTGAACATTTCACTACGATCCCATCACCTGCAAACAATGCACTAATAATGGGACCCATAAGATTATGGAATGGATAATTCCATGACACTATAGCAGCAACCACCCCCAAGGGTTCATACCTCACCTCTGCACCTTTATACCATTTCATGAAAAAATTTGTGGGCCCTGATCTCTTCGAAGGTCTTAACACTTGAGCCCCATTCTTAATGGTCCAATTCAATTTTTCCAAAGTGACTAGTATTTCTCCCATAGATGCATCCACCATAGTCTTACCTGAATCTCTACATGCAATCCTGGCAATAGTCTCTTGATTTTGTAAGATGTACTCCTTCAAAGAGAGCAGAATTCGTATACGTCTTGTTAAATTACTCTTACCGTATGTTTCTTGAGCCAATGAGCATCTCTGGATCATTTGATCAATATCACTGGGACTCTTGGACTTGTAACTCCCCAGATATTGACCCGTAGCTGGACAATACGATTGAATAGAATTTTTGTCCTTCTCATCTACAATACTGGGTGGATTCAATCGTTTAGCCTTCCAATTGGGTAAAGCACCTTGTGGTATCTTCACCGAGAACACCACTGGTATCTCATCCAATTTAATCCTCGAGGGACTGAATATGACATGGTAGAACATATACAGTGTGAACAGTCCTGCCACCACAGTGGAAGTGGCCCACACTTTCGGATTGGATGTCGGTGTGAATGAAGAATGGTAAGTGGCTAACCAGTGTTGAACAAACTCATTTATAGTGATGTTCAATTGCTTCACCATTTCGTTGTTCAGATACGTGTGATCATTGTTGTCTGCCATAGTGGATTGTGCTAATTCACCTTCCTCTTATATACAACTTTCTCAACCGATAATTCAGGGTTTTAACAATATATAAATCAATACGATCGTTTAACTTAGTAGATATATCATATAAACGATAGATTATACACAAACTTATTTAGCGTTGGCGTGCATTTCCCCAACTGGATTAGTGACAGCCTTCACTAGCAATTCAATGACACTCTTCTTCTTTTCCTTGGCCACGGTCTTCACTTTGTTCAATTCGATTTGCACTTCAGCCTCGGCGTCTTGTTCCAACTTCTCCACACCACCGACGTTGCTTTGTTCGAAGTTCTTCAATTCTTGGTCCTTGGTCAACTTGTAAGCATTGATCTCTTGAGAAGCATCGGACTTTGCTTGCTTCAATTTATCTTGTCTGTATTTTCTGGCTTCAGCAACAATAGTTTGTGCTTCCTTTTCAGCTTTCAATAATGTAGCAATACCGTTTGTTTGAGACTGTTTCCGCAAAGGTGTAAGTCCAGTATTGTTGTCAAGAGTTGTCTTTGTCCCTGTAACGGAGACGCAACACAATTCACAAACAATTCAGAACACACTCAGTTATTTCTGTTAGTAAAACATATTCACACGATCACATTCAAGTCCACGCCACACTCACAAAGGTACATACCATGCTTGTTTAATCGATTCTTGTATAGTTAAAGTGGTTGTTATTTGTATTGTTTCAATAATTTTTCACTTTTCTTTGATAAGCTTTTTTTCATTTCCTTTTATATATTAACATATGTGTCAAATTATTGCATTGTTATATAGTATATAGTATTGCTAGTACTCCAGGACACGTACGTACTGGTATGCTAAGTCACACAGAGGCGACCCACCGGCTGGACCCGATGGTGACAACGAATCCAGGGACACTTTGCACTCCGGGAACCCGATTCCCTTCAATAAATCTGTCATGGCTGTCACTTTATCCTCGAATGTCCCACTGTCTGTAGTGTTATTGTTCTCTCTTTCTCTCAATTCAATGACCAGTCCCTTGAACCCAAACGAACTGAACAGATTACAACAACGTACCACTAAATCCGTAGTCTCGAACGATTCACCAGCATCACCTTTAATTAATTGTCGTTGCTTCCATAAATTGGATAATTTGTTGTTTAGTAATTGGTCAAATGGGTCAGGATACCACGCACTGCAACTGGAGTTCAATAACGATACGGGGACAGAATCCCTTTGTGCGGTGGTTACTACACCAATACCATTTTTAATTATTACTGTCTTCTGTTCGTCCTTCACATGAGGGAAACTGATACTGTATAACACTTTGGACACGTCATCGGCCATATTGGACACTTGGGTTCTATACGTTCGGAATTCTACAGACCAACTGTCTAAAACGGACAATAGAGTGTTGGACACACAGTCCTTAAACTCCAGTAACGTTGCCGGCGTGGCTCTATCCACAAAGATCACTCTACACATATAACATCATCTTGTTAGTAAACACAATTCCATTCTACACTCATCCATATATCAATACCACTTACGCTGTCTGGGCCATTTTGATTGGTTCAATTGTTTCCCATATTTTCTTGGTTTAAATAAACCAATATTTTTCACTTTTTTATTTTCTCGAAGAAATTAACTATATATAAAGTGGACATTGCACCTTTAAAACATTGCGAATTAGTCAATACCGGATATAAGAACAAACACAGTATGGACTACATCGACTCTATCATTTTGGGGGTATTTACCATTTTAGTAGTGGTATATTACAATCGTACTACGTTACTCGGGTTTTTTAAAAGTGATGAATCCCTATTGATCAAGAATGTGTCAGGTTCTAAGGACTTGGCTGAAGTGTTACAGGAGAATGACAAGAACTATCTTGTATTGTACGGGTCCCAAACAGGGACTGCAGAGGACTATGCTAAGAAGTTTTCCAAAGAATTGTTAGGAAAATTCAATTTAAGAGTCATGTGTGCTGATTTGGAGGATTACGAATATGATTCGTTGAACCATTTACCAGACAATGTACTAGTGTCCATCTTTATGTCTACTTATGGTGAAGGTGATTTTCCTGATAATGCAGTACAATTTGAAGATTTCTTGAACAGTGTTGAAGATATGAGTAATTTAAATTTTACTCTGTTTGGGTTGGGGAATTCCACTTATGAATTGTTTAACGGTGCTTCAAAGCAAACTTTAAATCTATTATTGAAGAAAGGTGCAAAATTAGTTGGGAAATTTGGTCAAGCTGATGATGGTGCTGCTACTACTGATGAAGATTATTTATCTTGGAAGGAAACTATCTTGGAAGAAATTAAAGAACATTTACAATTAGATGAACATGAAAACGTTTTTGAACCTTCATTTAAATTAGTCGATGTGGATGATTTGACTGACGATGTGTCCCTGGGGGAACCATCTAAGCAATATTTACCATCTAGTAAATTACCCTTCAACAAAGAGACCAGTGTACAAACTGGACCATTTGATCATACTTTCCCCTTTGTGGCACCAATTGTTCATTCTAAAGAATTGTTTGCTCCTGAGGCTGGTCGTAATTGTACTCATACAGAATTTGACGTGTCAGGTTCCAATTTGAAATATTCTACGGGGGATCATTTAGCTGTTTGGCCATCAAATGCTGATGAACATGTGGCACAATTCTTAAAGGCATTTAATCTGGGAGATGGTGAAAAACTTTTCAATTTGATTGCCACTGATCCAACAATGAAATTACCATTTCCTTGCCCCACTTCAATTGAAGCTGCTGTACGTCATTATTTAGAGATTACTGGTCCAATATCAAGACAATTTTTCAATTCATTGATACAATTTGCCCCCAATGATGAAATTAAAAAAAAATTGACCACATTGGCAAAGGATAAAGATTCATTTGCCGTTGAGATTACTTCTAAATATTTCAACATTGCCGATGCTGTCTTACATTTATCTGGTGGTAAACCATGGACTACGGTACCTTTGGAATTTTTAATTGAGGCTATCCCACGTTTACAACCACGTTATTATTCAATTTCATCTTCAGCTACTTCAGAAAAGCAAACAATTCACATTACTTCCATTGTCGAAAACACACCTAAAGAGGAAGATGATGATAATCCAACTGTTGGTGTCACTACGAATTTATTGAGAAATATCCAATTGGCTATGGCTAAACAATTAGATACTGCGCCAAATGTTCCTGTTCATTATGATTTACAAGGGCCACGTAAATTGTATGCTAATTTCAAATTACCTGTTCATGTAAGAAAATCAACTTTCAAATTACCTACCAATGCACAAACCCCAGTGATTATGATTGGTCCCGGTACTGGTGTAGCACCTTTTAGAGGGTTCATTAGAGAACGTGTTAAATTTGTTGAAGGTAACCCCAACGTTACTCTTGGTAAACATTTATTATTTTATGGGTCCAGAAATGAAGACGATTTCTTGTATCGTGATGAATGGACCGACTATGCTAAAGCATTAGGTGATTCATTTGAAATGATAGTGGCACATTCTAGAATTGGTAAGAAGAAAGTATACGTTCAAGATAAATTAAAGGAAAAGGAAGAAGAAATATTAAAATTATTGAAAGCTGGTGCCTTTATCTACGTCTGTGGTGATGCCAAGGGAATGTCTAAAGAAGTACATGCTACATTTGTTGAAATATTAAGTCGTGGTATGTCTGTGACAGAAGAAGAGGCCACTGAAATGGTGAAAATGTTTAGAACAGTGGGCAAATATCAAGAAGATGTTTGGTGAAATCGGTTTTCTTTAAAAAATTATTATATATGTATGCATATATATACGTTTATGTTTATATTTTTGGGTTTATATAATTGCTATATCATAAGAGTCATCAAAATATCTATAATTATTTTTATCATTATTATCATTATGGAAGTGGGTCAGTCACTTGGATAGTTATTTTACCAGTTTGTGTGTTTTCCACCACTGATACCTGGGTCAAATCCTTCACAATGTAATCTGCACCTGCTTCACGTAAAACTTCTTTACCATAAGAACTAGTAATCCCCACAGTGATAGCACCCATAGCTTTACCAGCTTTAATGCCAACGGGAGCGTCTTCAAAAACAACAGTTTGTACATTACCTTGTGGTAATTTCCAAATTTCACTCAGTTTATCATGAGCCATGGCATACCCTTGTGGATCGGGTTTACCTCTCACCACATCCAATGCAGTGACAAAAACTTTTGGTCTCCCCACATCCTTCAGTATAGTTTCAAACCATGAATACGCAAGATATGATGTACCAGAAGTGACAATAGCCCACTTCCTGTTTGGTAAAGTTGTTCCTGTTTTAGTGTCTTTGTCCAATGATAATAACAAATCTCTGGCCCCCGGGATCAATGTGACAGTGTCTAAATAGTTGTCAGCCATTTGCCTTTCTAATTCGACAGTTAATTTATTATCAGTGTTATCCAATTGTGGGAAAAATCTAGCTAATATTTCACCAGATCTAGCACCATGCGAGTGTTTAAACAATTCTTCAGGTTCCACACCATTCTTTTCACAAAGGTTGGTCCACACTTTTTCAGCAGCTTCAGTGGTACTCACAATAGTACCATCTAAATCGAACAAACATACGTCAACGTCAAAGGAAGGCATTCTTTTATTTATTTGAAAAATGTTATTGGGTAGTAACAGTATCAAATACTATATATTCTCGAGCGAATTGTGATCAAATGGCGTTAACCATCTTATATACGTACTTGCGATATTTATATGTATGTACGTAGATCTTGAAAGTGAAAAAAGTGAAAAATTATTTTTAGGGAAAAAAATGGCACCACTTGACAAAGAACAATTACGTGGTACATTGTGACCCCTCCTGCAAATATTGTCGGAGCCGTCTCCTTGTCTCCGGAGCCGTTGTGGAGCCCCAACAGCTTCGACTTCGAGATCTGGTTATTTGAATTAGATCATTATGATTAAAGGTTGTACAGGTCTATCTATACAGGTCGTAATATATAAGATACTGATAATTATAAGGGGTTGCTGATTTGTAAAGTGATGTTACCTGTTTCACTGTTCTTGGTCACAGTCACTTGTGTAAGATCATTGACAATGTAATCGGCACCAGCAGCTCGTAACACTTCTTTATCGTATGATGTGGTGATACCTACGGTGATAGCACCCATGGTTTTACCAGCTTTAATACCTGGTGGAGCATCTTCGAAGACAACAGCTCTGGAATTTTCTGGAAAGTTCCAAATCTTGCACAATTGATCACGGGCCTTGGCGTAACCTTCTGGATCAGGTTTACCTTTCGTCACATCTTTACTTGTAATGAACACTTTTGGAGCACCAACATCTTTCAAAATTGTGGTGAACCACTTATAAGCAATATAGGTGGAACCTGAAGTGACAATGGCCCATTTCCTCTTCGATAGTTTGGCACCATCTTCTGAGTTTTTGTCTAAGGATACCAATAGATCTTTTGCGCCAGGGATCAGTTTAATGGTCTCCATATAGTCATCTGCAATTTTCCTCTCTAATTTATCAGATTCTTGACCAGCACTGTTATCCAATTGTGGGAAAAATCTGGCCATCACATCGTCTGTTCTGCAACCATGTGAATGGTTGAAAAAATATTCTGTATCGACACCATGTTTCTCACATAATTCAGTCCAAGCATAGATACAGGCTTCAATGGTAGACACAATAGTACCATCTAAATCAAACAGACAAACATCAACGTCAATGGAAGGCATATTCAAGTTTGTAGTATAGTATAATGTGTTATCTTATACTGTTGTGGTATTCGACTAAAGAAAAGCGGTACTAACATCAAGAATAGTGAACGATATAGGTTACCTTTAAGTATGTTAATTTCGACTATTTACCTTTCGGAAATGTGTGACCCGAAATCTTGTAAATGACACGAGATCTTTAATTATGAGAAAATTCTATAATATTAAAGTAGGCAAAGCCATCGTGTGTCATTGACAGCGTGTTTAACACCGTGGTTAACACCGTGTATTGAATGATTTTGTATTAATAACACCGTGTATTGATGACCTTGTATTAACAATGCCGTATTTAACGCCGTACTAAGTGGCAGTGTATTGATGACTCTGTATTGATGACAGCATGTTTAACACCGTGTCAATTGCAAGTTCATTGTCATTCGATCGATTACAACGTGTGTCAAATCTCTATGTAAGACTTCTTTAAAGTATTGTAGATGTGCTCCATTTCTGCCTAAACACCTTAAACTATTAATGCAGATCTTAGAAGTCATAACCTGGCCTAATTTCAAAAAGCACCTAGCTCTAGGTGGTGACCAAAACTATGGTCAGGAGCCATATCCGGAAGCCCCAGAGATAAAACCGGCAAATTTCTGTTTTGGCTTGGCTTTGAATGACAGGCAAGGTTTGAAAAGATTAAAGATACCCACAGTCACGGTGACTATAATAGCCCTCTTAGCTTCTTCCAACAATTTTGGAGGTGGGCTTTCAGCTCTCGAAGAAAAGGTCTTGTTCAAAGAAGATAAGAACAATAAAATAGCACCTTGTTCGTTATCCTTGTTGAAAATAATCTCTGGATTGCATTTAAAGAGTTAACTGAAGTAAGTGTTGTACTCCTTGATCGTCTAGATTGAGTAAGGACGCCGCAATAGCACTCCTAGATTGGCTGAATCGGCATTACCATGCTTGCCATCATAGAATCTTTCTAATGTGTTGAAAAATTTGGTTGCAGTGATATGCAGTTTTGATCCGGTGTTCTAAACAATATCCAACAATATTTTAGGTGATTATATAACTCTTCGTCGGTTAGTCCAGATATGCCTTTAAGACCGGGAGTTATGCTTTTCCAATGATTATAAGAGGAGACTGATTTAAAACTGTACACGGATGTCATCATTTTGTGAGCATCTTTGTTGTTGTTAGTCATTATTATTGTAGATAACAATATTCAAAAGTTGTCGTAAAAATATAATCAACTTAACCTAGTGATGCTACTACGTGTAAGATATTTGGTACACTTAAAGTATTTGTTTGAGTTTTTAATAAAGGCTGTGTAATAACCTCTAACTTAATATAAATATGAACTATTGATATTCTAACTTACTTCGTTGTTGTATATCTAATTAAATAAATAAATATTATGCAGTAAAGAAAAGTATCATATTCTTTTATATCATGTAGTCGGACTGGCCAAAACTCTCATGGGGACTTGCCTATTATGTATAGTGGGGCATTTGTATTTGACCCAGTGTACTGGAGTCGAGCATAAGATGGGAAATGTGAATAACTGCTCCTAGCTATGAGTTATTTGGATACATTGAGTTTCTGTTACATTTACTATCCTTATAAAGGAATAAAAATATATGATACATAATAAATGACAATCATAAAAGATTCGATCTTTTATTTGGCCTGTTCTTTTACACAATGCCCTGCAGGATACCTCATGCGGATGTATATACGCCACACTTATAGTAAATGACCTAAAATAAGAACATAAACCAAAATATACTGGTAAATACAATAACTGATAGTTATAGCTGCTCTACAAAAAATATGTAGGTATGTCTGTAAATCTCTCTCATGTAATATTTATCCTCCTCTTTAGCTTCGACATTCTTCTTTTCGTTTGATTCTTGTTTATTAGTTTGTCTCTCCACTTGTGTTTCAAACAGACCAGTCCACAAATGGTTATTAACTGTCATATTTAGAGTGTCATATGCAACTGTATTAGATGGTTCTATTTGTGAGTAGAAGAATGATTCATATCTTTATTGGAACCCAATTAAAAAAGGGAATATTATATAACTATTCTTTTTCTCCGCGGAGAAAAAACATGTCAAGTCCGGATCTTTTTGTTGCTTTTGTGATTCTTTCTTCTCATGTGTTCTCTTCTTACAACACCAAAAGGAAATATACCACCTTACGAAAGGACTACTACAACACAATATCATCATTGGAAATGATTTCAAAGTAACAGACTATGGCTTGGTATCACTCATGTGAACTTTGGCCCTCAATAAAAAATCCATTAGTGAGGTAAGAATTTTTTAATTATACAAATGCTATAGAATATACAGGAAAACAGCGAATGCGTGTTTACATAGGGGAAAAGTCCCTGTTTCGTTTGCGGCGATCCCTTTCGATCGAAACAATACCACAATATATTGAAACTACGAAGATGATTGCATTAACTAGAATACCCGCCCACGACGGTCTTCCAGCATAATGAACAATCAGTGTTGGAGTTGGGAATAGCATAATAAATAGTGTTGGCGTTTTCCATAAATATACACGATAATATTTATTTCACTATGCCCAACTCCAACACTGATTGTTCATTATGCTGGAAGACCGTCGTGGGCGGGTATTCTAGTTAATGCAATCATCTTCGTAGTTTCAATATATTGTGGTATTGTTTCGATCGAAAGGGATCGCCGCAAACGAAACAGGGACTTTTCCCCTATGTAAACACGCATTCGCTGTTTTCCTGTATATTCTATAGCATTTGTATAATTAAAAAATTCTTACCTCACTAATGGATTTTTTATTGAGGGCCAAAGTTCACATGAGTGATACCAAGCCATAGTCTGTTACTTTGAAATCATTTCCTAAGAAGATATTGTGTTGTATAAGGTAAAATATTACCAAGTAACGTATTCATCACATATTGACACCCATTTAATTAGAATTTTATCTAATACGATTCAGTTCGAACACAACAAACTTCCTTATATGCCAGAGTTCATTCCAGTCACCTATACCTTAATATCACTAATTTCTTTGATGAACTTACTATCTGAACGACACATATCCGAGTTAGACATCAAATCAAATGGATATTGCAGAATTAAAAACAAGAGAAACACGTTAAAGAAAGCTATTATGGACACTCCCTTATTATTTATTGTGAGTTATTTGGCCCATTTGAATGGAGTCGTACAGAAGACACTCGATCAGTTGTTTGTATACGATCAAAGACAAGAAAAAGTACTTTATATATTAAAACTACGTGTTATATAAAAGGAGACATACCTTTATCAATTTAGTCACCATACATTTCATTTAACTATGGATATAAGATATTCAATCAAGTACCTAAAGTAAATCTCTAACTGTAGTTCTGTCAAAACAGTGATATGACAGTTTAAATCACATTGGAAGCTCAAGTTATGGGTTAGTTTTATTTCACATTCCGAACTTATGTACCATACCCGTTATGGTTTCTATATGCTGACATCGTTATTCGATCCGAGGTCGTCACTTTCAAGTGACTCATAACTGTAAGAATGATTTTATATCAAGGAAGTGTATGATATCCATTATTACTATTGCATTACGATGTTCCTCAATAGACTATACGGTACTACATTACGTCTAGTATATACTTGAAATCACTTTGTCATTACTCTAATGCAATGATCGGTTAAAATATGTGCATATTTGGAACAATCACATTTACACAACCTCGTTATTAACCTAGTCCATGTTATGATTTCACTCTACTGCTTAATCAATTTTAGATCATTTATAACCATTGTCTAGTGAATATGGGATTAAGGACTTCCCTATCGTTTCCGAAAGTTGTTCAATTTGATCTGGTAAACTATAAAATGCAACACTTTACACCACTTAAGTATCCAATAATTCACTATTATCATTGATCAAATTGAATTTATAATTATACAGTGTACAGCTGTAAATGGGCTTGATCAGAATTTACAGATCAATTGTACCTATTAGTGTATTTATACTTGTGACATACAGCTTAAACACTGTTTTTAACAGAATAATATTCAATATTTGAATATAGCATTACTAATTCTGATACTAACTTGGATAATAATAAGTTATGGCTTATACCTCACACATTCGACAATATTTAACTGTGGTAAAAGAATAGTATGATAACAACTAATCAAAACGGGGTATATAATTTAGCACAAAATTCTGTTTGATAAAAAGCATAGGATAGAAAACGTTGAAAGGCAATTTCCTTATCTTCCGATCCTTGAAGCAACCAACATATATTCCACTTTCAATTTTCCACAGAAAATGTTAATATTGGTTGCCTTTTTTCGCCCTCTTAGAAACGGCTGCAGAGATTCGAGAATTGACATCTCAAAACAACATTCTTCCTATAAGTGGGGGATGTCCCAATGAGGTGATCTGGGTGAGGGAATACGTTGTGAACACCGTACGGGAATATACCTTGAAACTCACGTAGAGCGGTAGTACAGCATTAACCCCGATCTTGAGTATTCATATTCTTGTTGCTACGGAGTTCTAGTGCCACTGGACATTTGTTGGATTAAATCTCAGAGCAACCCCCTTGCTCTTCCCCCTTGAATTCCAAACCAATCATACGTTTCTATAGAAAAAGCAATTTCTTATGGATTTAATTATGAAAGGTTAAATTTCTATTGTTCTCATGGTTCCCTTTATCAATGACTAAACAATAGAGTAATCTTTGGCCTCAAAACTTTTAAAACTCTCATTCTCGCAACACCCACGCTTATGCAATTTGTTGTCATTTGAATATATACGGATGTTTCTAGGCTGGATGGGTCAAGTTAATTTGTCTTCCCTCTGGATATTATAAGATCCGTTCGCTTATTGTTTTCAAGAGAAGAGTTATAAATCTTAAATATTTACCACCGCTAGAATACAAACAAACCTTATTTGAAAAAATGTGATTACTACGGTCGTTTCTGAAACATATTGGTTGGTTTGTCAGTTAACGTGGGGTTACATTTACTGTAATACTGGGGGGGTTGGGACTACAAAGTTTAAAATTGTGGTTGTGAGAATAAAATGAAATGTGAATGTATTCGTCATTTAGCCCCTTGTTTATTGTTGCTTCTTGAAGAACACATATTTTGTATAAATACCCACATGGTTTCCTCCTAATCCAAAAATTATCCCTCTTCCTTTCTTCTTATTCTGTTTACTGTTATACCAATAAAAATATCAAGAATACTTGCTAGGATGAAAAACATTTTCTTTCTATTAACTACAATATTTACTTTAATTCTGTCCACTTTAGCATTGGATGTTACCACTAACACTACTTTAATAGGTGATCAAATATTTGATGAGGACGTGTTCATTGAAGCTGATGCTGTTTTTAATTTGATCAATGGAACAAACTATGTCTTTAATAAAGATGTCCATGTCGAAGGGACTTTAATTATTAAGAGTTTTATGATAAATAATATTTCGTTTGCTGATTCTACTATATTTACCAATAACGGTGTGGTTAATATCGGTCAACTATTCAGAGATAATGGTGATTATTCTGTTATTCAAATGTCACCAAATAGTTTATATAATAATGGGTTATTTGAAATCTCTGCGGAAGGTCATAGTGATCTTGACAAGAACTATGCGGTTGCTATTACCCCTAAAGGTTCGTTTGAGAATACAGGTGACTTGCGTTTTATCGGTTATAGGGCTTGGCTAACTATTGGGTTACCTACAGGAACAATAATTAATGATGGGACCATAGAAATTGTAGGATCAACTGATGAAGATGGTGCTTTTCAATCAGGAATGCAAATACGCTCCCCACTTCGTGGACAAGGTATACTGAGTGCAACCCATGACTATTTACTCTTAAGTACATCAGATTTTGGCAAGAATAGTATTCAGCTAACAGATGCTGTATTGCAAGTTGATACACCCTTTGCACCCAATGTGTTACCTGTGTCAGGTATTGTTGGTTCTGTTATCGACATTCTAGGTACTGGGAACCTTTTTATTAATAATGACTATGGTATTCTTTCAGGTTCTTCAAATAATGATAAGGATGACATCCAGTACGTTTTTTACGTGGGTTGTAATATTAGTAAAGATTTTCAGAGAGTGTATCTAAGTGGACCATCAATTACCTTTTTTCAAGATATTGAAGTTTCTGGTGATGAATGTCCCAAATTATGGTCTTCCGCTAAATTACCTATCCCAGCGGAAGGTTCTTCAACATAGATTTGTCTATTCCTAACTCTTCTTTGTATTTCCTTTTGATTTGAAAATGCACTCAACAATCAACAAGTCAATATTTTCTATCTACTATTTACTATCTACTTTCTAAAAAAACTTTATTTCTCTTTTACTGATGACGTTGATGGCAGTAGCATAAATATTTTATATTGTAATAACCGGTATATGGTGTTCCTTAATTAATTAATACTATTAGACAAACGACATGAAAACAGAAAAATAGACATTTCATGTATTTACAAAAAGAGATCTGATGGGACCGTTTATATATAGTATGGAGAAGACGGCGATTGTTGGCAATAGTACAAAATCTAAGCGATACCAGTACAAGGAGATTATATTGTCATACACTTCTGCAATAATGCCAATTTTTTAAAAGTTTTTGCTGAGAACCAGCAGTAGCACAAATAGTACTACCATATGCAAGAGTAAATTCAAACCAAAGAATAAGAGTTGGTTATTCAGTGTCGTGAGACAATGAGATCATATCCACATACACGTTTATGGCAGGTGTTAATTGTTGTGAATCGATAGGTCGGTCCATAAACAGGTCAAATTTAAACAGTGTGGTACAGAGAAATTATCAACCATTATAATTATGATAGATAAAAAGAATATGATAATTAAAACCCCAATTGTGTTTTATAGTCCCATATACAGGAACTGGCAGACAGGCATAAATATTTGAGATTGCGTAGTCAAACTAGATATGAAACAACTCGATCAAAACATCAGGATCCATATACGTTTTAAGATAGAAAACTGAATATATATTATTATGTTTATAAACTACTTTACACAAAATGTCAGATATATAGCACATTTCAAGTGTTTTTTGGATTTTCCAAATAAGAGTATATAAAAAGCTCAAAATAAAGATGAGTATAAAAATATTAACGTCTTAATTACAATTCGTTGTTTTACATCTCAATAAAACTAACTAATATATATTATACAGTAAAACAGAGCATCTTCTTTTATACGTTGTTCTTGGACATTTTCATGTCTTTACTAATAATTGTTATACAACGATGATGAGCTTGGCAACAATGTTGGTCAATTAAATATTCAGTCGTTCCTTATTCTGCGTATCTAAAATAGATGAAACGGGTATTCGTAGAGTGAGTCGGTGCTTTAACTCAACTAAGAAAGAATGTTACAAATATATACAAGCCTTATCAGAACATTGTTGTAATAACACTATTCCAAATATGTACTAAGCATGGCATTATTACGTATGGTCTATTAAGGAACTTTTTCTTATTTTTATGTCCTAATTCACCTGCAACGTAATACACCCTGTCTCGCTGTTCTTAATCACAGTGACCTGTGTAAGATCATCAACTATATAATCAGCACCAGCAGCTCTTAAGACTTCTTTATCGTATGATGTGGTAATACCAATTGTAATTGCACCCATAGCTTTACCAGCTTTAATACCTGGTGGAGCATCCTCGAAGACTACAGCCCTTGAATTTTCTGGGAGATTCCATATCTTGCGCAATTGATCACGGGCCTTGGTATAACCTTCTGGATCAGGTTTACCCTTCGTCACATCTTTACTCGTGATGAATACATCTGGTTTCCCAACATCTTTTAAAATTGTAGTAAACCATTTGAATGCCACATAGGGGGAACCTGATGTCACAATAGCCCATTTCCTATGGCTTAATTTCTCCCCAGTTTCAGAGTCTTTATCTAAGGCCAATAGCAGATCTCCAGCACCTGGAATCAATGTGACTGTATCACCATAGTCATCGGCTATCTTCCTCTCCAATTCAAAAGTCTCTTGACCCTTTGAGTTATCCAATTGAGGGAAAAACCTAGCAATGACTTCATCAGCTCGAACACCATGAGAGTGTTTGAAGAACATCTCCGTGTCTACCCCACATTTAACACATAATTCGGTCCATACCGCTGTACAGGCTTCGATACTACAAATAAGAGTACCATCTAAATCAAATAAACAAGCATCAACATCAAATGAAGGCATGGTTGGGATATTTTGGAGAACATTTCCAAGTGAAGTTCAAATCATCGTGTGTGTTTTATTTATAACCATTGGTATATCTCTATTCAATATATATTATGGGATCTCCCTTTTCCGAAAGAAATAACAGCTGATTATTTAATCAAACAGTGTTTTTTTTCATAATAATGTTAATTAAATTAAATAAGAATATGCTAGTTATTCCATTCTATAGAATAACTTGCTATGAATACAATTATATAAAAATCATTAGATCATTTATTTTGGAAGTGGGTCAGTGATTTGTAAAGTAATCTTACCATCATCACTGTTCTTCACCACGGTTACTTGAGTCCAGTCATTAACCACGTAGTCAGCACCAGCTTCATATAGTATTTCTTTGGTGTTAGAAGTTGTCACACCAATGGTGATTGCACCAGCAGCTTTACCGGCTTGAATCCCCACTGGAGCATCTTCAAAGACCACAGATGAGGCATCAGCAGGTAACCCCCATTTTTCAATCAAGGCAAGACGTGCCTTACTGTAACCTTGTGGATCTGGTTTACCCTTAGTCACATCATCACCAGTGACAAACACTTCTGGTTTACCAACACCTTTCAAGATGGTCTTGAACCATGAGAATGCAATGTATGGTGTACCAGATGTGACAATCCCCCATTTTCTGTCCTTTAGTTTATCACCAGTGGTAGCATCTTTATCTAAATTCAATAGTAAATCACATACACCTGGGATAGTCTTCACAGTTTCAATGTAGTCATCAGCCATTCTTCTTTCTAACATGGAGGACACTTTGTTATCAGTGTTATCTAAAAAGGGGAAGAATCTGGCAACCACTTCAGCTGTTCTACAACCGTGTGAGTTACCCAAAACATCTTCAGGGTCCAGCCCATGTTCTTTGGCAAAATTAGTCCAAACACATTCTACAGCAGCGATGGTAGACACAATAGTACCATCTAAATCAAACAAACAGACATCAACGTCAATGGAAGGCATATTTTATTTATGTTGATAGTTTTGTAAATATACTTTCTTCTTAGCCTCCTTCGAAAGTTGTACAAGAGAACCTATCGCAACAGCAGAAACTCAACAACCCACATATGTCCTGCCCTTTTATATTGGTGACTGTGAACGGGTCAGATCATTGCATGGCTTCCCAAATGCAAAGATCAAATAATAGGAGTTCTCTGCGGGGCTTTCTTCGGGCATCGAGATAAATATATCTGTAGATACTGACAGAGTACAATTTACTTCTAGAAACGTGTTGAAACGCAGAGTGCAACCCGAGTTAGGAGTGGTAAATATCGTACATACCCCTATTATCCTAATTAAATCGGAATTTCTTGTTAGCCGTGTTTGCTCTCTGAGGGGGTTAACTATTGTTGTTATTATTATACAAATTATATTACGATATCTATTCTATATGACTTTCATGCAGTAGCATCACGGGCGTTCTCTGAACTCAACATGGCTGAATATTTATCCCTTTTCTTGTAGTCTTCTTTGATCACATCCAATATTTGGTCTGTTATTCTTTCAGTGACATCATAGGCCTTATGACAACATTCCATTAGGGATAGGGCGTCCACGGGAAGACCACCTGCTTTGGAAACTTGTACCACTTCTCTATTCTTGTTTAATGTCACAGTTAACACACCGTCTCTTAACAACTCTTCTTTCAAAGTAGCATCCACCACCACTATCTCAGCATTGGTATCACCTTTAATATTCTCTTCAGAGTCCTGTGGATTGAAAAATGAGAATGTCACACAGATTGGTATATGCAAGATCCCTAAAGGAACGGGTTCTCTCTCCTCGATCGGATGTACGATGATATTGGGTCCCTGCACAGTGATATCTGGTTTTTTGAAATGCATTAAACCGGCCATCACTGCAATACAGGAGGCATCAATGAACCCACCATCACAATTTAAGAAATGCACATTGGCTCTCACAGCCCAACATTTACTGCCGGCCACAATACAAAGCCCTTCGACATCCAGGGCCCCTGACCTCCTCACAGCTTTTTCAATGATTCTAGAGATTAACACTTCATCTTCACCAGTGTTATTACCATTTTCGAATTGTGCACCTGCCATTGGTGTGGATTCCGTTGAGATTAAAAACAAACCTTCGAATGGTCTGTCCTCGTACGGTTGGGCCACTTCGCAACTGATACGGCAATGTACTTTGGTGTCACCAAGACATACCATCACATCACCGTATTCGTTACCAAATGTAATTTGTACGTCTCTGAAATCATCAAATTTACGGCCATCTAATCTTTGTTTGGCCCTTAAAGTATCTAGAATAAACTGAGATTCGGAAGTGGAAATTACAATATCTTTAGCCATTATATATTAGTACCACTGGGTGTATATATATTGTATCTTTGTAGGTAGATATCTCTTCGATGTGATTTTTCAAATTCATTGAAAAAAAAATTTCAATGAGCTTTAAAAAGTGAAAAATTAATACGAAAAGGTTAGTAGGGGAAAAGGGTACGTGGTAAGATCAAGCATGTTAACATAGTATTATCATGTAGTGATCAATTTGACAGTCGCGTTATTTGACAGAATCCTTGCTTGGTTTGATGTTGTTTCATATCTTCTCGTAATTAGCAAGTTTTACGTAACCGGTATATGCGATATCGAACAATAAACGACACAATTTAATAAAATAATATATATAAAAAGGGCAAGTATGAACAATTAGGCAACATTCCCGAGCAACAACTAACTGTATTAAATATGCTAAAGTGGGTGATTACATTGTTGCTAGCGGTAACAGTAACGTATTGGTTACTATCAGACTTTGTCTTGGATTTACTTCGAGATTTGAATAAAGTAGCCCTTAGAGAACAAGCAAACATATCGCCTGTGAGAAAGGCCAATGAAACTGCACACTATAGGAATTTCTTAGTGCCCAATGGGTTCCCGTTGACTACTGGATTGGGACTATCATTCAAGTATAAGATCAGAAATGGTAATGTGGCTGATGTATGGAATGCCATTATGGAAATATCGAAACAGGGCAACTCTGTTATCCAATTTAATGACAAGGAATCGTATACGTTACAAGAGATAAATGGGATGGTCAAACGAATTGCATGTAATTCATTGTTTGATGATATGAAAGGTATTGGAATCAATGTCTCCCCTTGTACTGTAACGGGATTCGTAATCACATTAGCATTTATATTGAAATCACTTCAACCCAGCAACAAGAACACAATCCCACATATACTATGTTCCATACCGAGAATTCAAAACCATAATATAGATGTTCTTGTGATAGATTCAGAGGAAACTTATGACAGACTACAAGATAGTTTAAGTTGGTACAAGAAGATTATTATTTGTCAATCAGATTCATCGTATAGTAAACATAATGAAAATGTGATAACCTGGGATCAATTGATTAAAAATTTTACTCCAGATGATGTATATGATTATTCACCTCCAGAAGATAATTCAGATGATTTAAAGACTTTTATTAATATTACCAGTGAAACCAATACCACTACGACGTTTAATCAGTTAAATTTAGTCAGTAGTATGGCAGCATTTATAAAGGGATTCCCAATGAATCATGAACTGACTGCTAACGATATTATAACAGTTATCAATGACGATAAGGATTTAAGTTTTGGTTTACAAATGTGGAATAAAGTATTAGCGGTCCTTTTACATGGAGGTTCGGCCAGATTACTATACAATTGTGCCGTGAGAGATCTAAATGCTAAATTGCAAGAGACAACATTTTTGTTCACTAAATCAACAGTATTGTCTAATTGGGTATCGAACAATAAAATATTCAAGGATACCGGGTTGGTACATTCAATCAATCTTTCTTGGGCACTAACTTTGTTCAGTGAAGGTATATTTACTAAAAGAGCCCAAATTCTAAATATCCCATTGCGATGTGTTTTCTTAGCAGATGAAATAATGCAGGAAGAAAGAATATTATCATTCTCTAATCAAATTCCCAAATATACTAAAAATGGAAACACTTCGATTATCAATAGCAAGCAACTAAATAAAATGCGAGCTTTGTTAGGAACTAGAATAGTCAGAGAGTTGTATTCTTCAAATTTAGTTTTGGGACCCATTTCACAGACTAATTATTATGATTATAGAGTGTTGTCACAGACTGTAGAATCACAGGTGCTTTGTACGGGCCCGTTATCAACTACTTTGGAAGGTAAATTACTAATGACTGACGAAAACCCAGATTTTGATATAACGAAAAGACAAGGTATGTTATGTATTAGAGGATTCACCATAGGGAAACCAGTAGAACAAGATCGGTTATCCAAGGCTACCGAGTTAAGTGAAAATTTGGCTCATGGAGAAGGTTGGATGCCCATGGTTGGTGTCTTTGGCTTATGGGGACAAGATGGGTGCTTGTATCTTTTCAAATAACATCTTATTATTAAAATCTATCTCTATCAAATTATTTATAACTTAAATATTATAATTATCAATCATAATTCAAAGTTCCCTCCACACAACTCCAGAAATCTTCAATGTATTTCTTTTGTGTGGCATCTTTGTCACCCGTACAACCTCTTACGGCTAGATATGTTCTATTATCCACTTCAATATCCCACTCGCCTGGATTGGCCCCCACTATACGACCACCTGTTTCGTTCAGAATACACCAACCAGCACAAACATCCCAAGAGTAACAACCACCGTCCCAATAACAATCTAAGTATCCAATAGCTGTGTAAGCCAAGGTCATAGCAGAGGAACCTAAATTTCTGAACCCATGAACAAAACCTCCATCGACAGATAACAAGTTTTCATAAGTTCTCATTTTGGTATCAAAATTTTTACCTTCTCTTGCTGAACCAGGTTGTAAAGCTACAACAGATTTATTAAGAATCAATGGACCCATGGAGGCTATTCTTTCCTTATAATCAAATGGTTTACCATTAATTCTTACACCATTCCCTTTTGAAGAAGAAACTAACAAATCAAGGTGTGGATTATAAATTACACCAACTACTGGTACTTTCCCTATGGTTAAACCTATGGATGTACAACTGAAAGGGAAATCATGCACAAAATTAGTGGTACCATCTATAGGATCTACAATAAAAGTTGGTTCATCGGTGATCTTGGTAACACCTTTCACATAACTTTCTTCACCAACAAATTTAAAATCAGGATATTCTTGTTTCAGGGCATCCCATATCAATTTCTCCACTTGTTTGTCTATTTCAGTGACGATATCAACAGCTCTTGAACCGGTCTTTAAATCATATACTTGTTGGGTACCTGATTTTGTCTTAATAATAGGACCCACTTTCTCAGTAGCTAAATGGCAAACAAACTTTTCAATAGCAAATAAATCAACGGTCATCTCTGATCAACTGCACGTTGTGACTGTAGGATTAGTTAGTATTAACAAGTTCTTGGAACACATCTATAGTTGTTATAGTTATCACATATGAAAATTTATATAACCATTCGGGTAATGAAACCAAAAATGTCACGCTTCTTCAAGGAAGTTAGTAATATGTTAAAGAGTTTGATAATACTATATCCCAATGATTCAAGTACTAACGTTTGTAAATCTGGTTACAATATCAATATTACATGATTTGTCATAAATTTATTAAGTATATTATGTATTATATTCTATTTAGTTTAAAAGATCATGTTCTTTTAAATATGTCTTCACAACGTCACGATCTCTGTTGACCCAGTTGGCCTTTGATCTGATAGTATCTAATGCTTGAGCCAAACTTTGGTCGTAACCCTTGGTGTCTTTATTGTTGAAAAATTGAGTGATTTCGTTGATAGCCTCTTGTGAAGCATAACCAGAAATGGATAAGTTCAAGACATGACCTAAAACTGGGGAACCAGGAGATAATCTCTTAACAATTTCATCCCAGTTGGTTTGAGCCCATTTCCACATAGCTTCAATACCTTCTTTGTGAGATCTTAACCCAACCATTGGAGTGTATATATCTTGGTTTAGTACGGTACCGTCTAGCAAATAGGACAATGTTCTTTCAATCAATGTAGCGTCCTTAAATCTACCAAGAGATCTTAAAGCAGCAATCTTTTCATCAGAGTTAGCTGGGTTTTGGAAAATGTGTAGTAATTTTTCGTAATTGGTAACACCACCTTGTCTAGCGACAGTAGCAAATACAATTGGTTTGATCACAGCTGGGATTGGTTCAGCATTGTTAACGTATTTGTCAAACATTTCCAAAGCAGCTTCGACAGCCTTAGTGTCCTTGGAAGAACAAGCAGAACCAAACAAGGTGACTTTCAAACGTTGTAAAGTGTAGTCATCAGAATCATTGAAAGTCCAACCTAATTGGTGTACTTTATCAGAGACTAACTCTCTAACAAATTTAGTTAAAGCCTCATTCACTTGATCATTTTCAAAGATCCAGGCAAACTGTAATGATGCCAAACTACTAGTAATTTGTTCCCATACGACGAATGATTCTTCACTCTTCCAGTTGGAAACCAAATTTAAGAAATTGTTAGTAGATGTGTAACCTGAAGAGGCTAAAGCCTTGGAATCAGCTACTAACCCAGCACGATCTTCCACAGATAACAAGGCACTTTGTTGACTCAATTTATTCCATCTTTCATCAGAGTAAGATGTGATGTAAATACCAGTTTGGTTACCATTGATTTTGAAGAAATCTTCTTTACCACTTTGAACTTCGATGGTTTGAGTTCTTTCGTTTAAGACTAATGAATTGTCGACACCTTCAGCAGTTTTCAAAGCCAAGAAAACAGGATATAAAGTTTCATCGTCTTCTGGTTTGACATCACCAGTACTCAAATAACGATGTTGTGTTAAAGTAATTTTACCATCTTTCTCTTCCACAGAGATCACAGGGTAACCAACTTTCTTAGTCCAAACATCCATCACACCACTGACATCCTTACCAGACACCAAAGAAAGATAACTCCATAAATCTTCAGTCTTAGCGTTCCCATATTTAAATTTGGTTAAATATTCGGACACACCTTTAATAAAGACACCTTCACCTAACCATTTAGACACCATTCTCAATAGAGAAGAACCCTTAGAATAAGAAATGGCATCAAAAATTTGGTTGATTTCAGCAGCACTCTTAACTGGAACTTCAATTGGATGAGATGATCTTAAAGAATCTAAAGCTAAAGCTCTTTGTAAATTGTCACTAACGTATTGTTCCCAAACTTTCCAATCTGGGTGGAAGTTATTACAAGAGTACCAAGACATCCAAGTGGCAAACCCTTCATTTAACCATAATGATTCCCACCAGTCCATAGTAACTAAATTACCAAACCATTGATGAGCCAATTCGTGTTGTACCACTTCAGCGACTCTTTGAATACGGTCTAAGGATGAATTTTTCTCATCTAATAGGACATCGATAACACGGTATGTGACCAACCCCCAATTTTCCATAGCACCTGCAGAGAATTCATGGACAGCGACCATATCCATCTTAGGTAATGGGTATTCCAAATTGAAAGTATATTCAAAGAACTTCAAAGTCTTTGCAGCCAAATCAGCAGAGAAGTGACCTAATTGTTCACTACCTGGAGTGGCATAGACTCTCACGGGGACACGGAAATCGGTGTTTTCCACATATGCTAATTCAGCAACGATGAAAGCCACTAAATAAGTGGACATCTTTGGAGTAGTGTTAAATTTAGTGGTTTTCTTACCATTTTCCACAGTTTCATTAGCCACATCCATATTAGACAAATTGGTAAACTTTTCATCAGAGATTAAAGTGATATCATAAGTGGCTTTCAAGTTTGGTTCATCAAAACAAGGGAATGCACGTCTGGCATCAGTGGCTTCCATTTGAGTGGTAGCCATGTATTTAACCTCGTTAGTCACAGGGTCGTTGTATTTAGCTCTGTAGAACCCGGCCATTTGATCATTTAAGATACCAGAGAACACAATTTCCAAGATGAAAGTTTCACCTACAGAGGCTACAGTACCCTTGGGGAACACAAATTGAACAGTTTGTAAGTCTTCATCCAATTTAATATCAGAAGGTGTCACATCGTTGATCTTCACTGATTGGTATTCAATTTCAAAACTGTTCAAAGTGATAACATCCACAGAGGGATCGTTCACTTTCAATTGCACATTAGTAGTACCTTTGAAAGTGAACTGTTCAAAATTGGGTTCAAAGGACAAGTCATAATGCAAGGGAGTAACATTAGTTGGTAACACTTCACGTTGAGCCTCGGACATAGTTGTAAATAGTTATACTTTTTGTTAAGCAATTAAGGAAGTGGCAACAATGGGAACAAAGTCCAGTATATTCGCTCTTTTTTTTTTCACTGAAATTTAATGGGAAAACCGGATTAACTGAAATATGGAAAAATGTGTCAAAATACAGTCACGGTTATTTATTGGCTACTTAATTGAAACTTATATTTGTGTTGCCGAACTGATACAAGTGTTTTACTGAGGAGTGTATTGAGGTATTTTCAATTGAGTGCAGTTATGCAAATATGATAGTATACCCCCCACATGGTTCAGTCACATTGCGGGATATACAGACTAATATCAAAATTCAGAGTGAGTAATACACAACCACCTCCCTAATATCAAAAACCTAAATAATACTGGAGTACCAGGGAGTTTACATGACTAATAAAATAACCTTTTGCCTTTGTCTCGTGCCTTTTGGGCGGAGATAAGAGATCTGGTTGGTAACTCCGCCGGCGTTAAGAATTTTTCACTGAAAAAAAAGTCGATGAGCATTTGAGATCTCTGTTAGTAATCATCACCACATAAACATATATATACTGCTATAGCAACGACGGTTCGTTAGGTTCTCGGGGATGATAGAGTCAGATAACAAATCAATTGTTGTAACTATGCAATCAGACAGTGATATGAAGAGTATGGAGGATAAATACTCCAGTGAAAATTTTACTAAAACCTATGAAGTGTGCTTCAATGGACCAGACGATGTGGCTGACCCTGAAGACATCTCGCGTCATTTGTCCACTTACAGAAGATATTATATTGCATGTTTAATTACTATGACCTCTATGGTCATTACTATGATCTCATCGTGTTGGACTTTTGTTTCACCACATATTATTACTCATTTCCATGTGTCACACGAAGTCAGTGTGTTAGGGATTATGTTTTATGTGTTTGGGTTAGCCTTTGGTCCCTTGTTTTTGTCACCCATCAGTGAATTGTACGGTCGTAGAATCACATTCATCTTTTCATTAACATTAAGTATCATTTGGCAATGTTTGACCACTTGGTCTAAATCCATTGTCGGTGTCATGTTTGGTAGATTCCTTAGTGGGTTCTTTGGGTCCAGTTTCTTAAGTGTTGCCGGTGGTGCTATCAGTGATATCTTTGACAAGGACTCCATCACTGTGCCCATGTCATTGTATACCACGGCGGCAATGATGGGACCTTCAATGGGGCCCATCATTTCAGGTGCTTTATACACAGTGGATTACAAATGGACATTTGTCACATTTATCATTGCCTCAGGTGTTTGTCTGGGTTTGATCGTGTTCACCATCCCAGAGACTTACAGACCATTACTATTAATCAAGAAGGCTAAGAGATTAAGATTAGAGACTGGTGACGATCAATATTTTGCACCTTTAGAACACGTCAGACAGGAAACTTCTTTGTTTTCTGCTATGGTTTTATCATCTCAAAGACCATTCAAATTATTAATTTTTGATCCAATGATGGGTGTCTTATGTTTTTACACTGGGTTAGAATTGGGTATCATTTACTTATATTTTGTAGCATTCCCTTACATTTACAAAACATTATACAAACTGGAAGTGATGGAAGTGGCATGTATGTACATTGGGTTAACTGTGGGGATGTTATTAGCTACCCCAACATCATTAATCTTTCAAAAAAGGTATGAGAATAAAGTTAAACGTAATGGTGGTGTGAGTGTTCCAGAAATGAGATTTGAACCATTATTTTATGGTGCATTCTTCACCCCTGTGGGTTTAATGATCTTTGCATGGACATGTTATGCTAACGTGCATTGGATGGGGTCTGTAGTCGGTAGTGCCATTTTTGGTGCAGGTGTATTATACGTGTTTATTGGTATTTTCAATTACACAGTGGATGCCTATAGAAGATACGCTGCCTCCGGTATGGCATGTAATTCCTTTGTCAGATGTGTCATGGGTGGTGTTTTCCCACTATTTGGGTTACAAATGTACGAAGGTATGGGTATCAATTGGGCCAGTTTCTTAATTGCCATGTGTACCGTGGTAATGATCCCAGTGCCCTTCCTTTTCACCAAATACGGTGCATATCTGAGAGCCAGATCTCCATACGCTTGGGACGAGTAAATAAATTAAATAGAGCTGCATTTTAACTAATAATATCATATAATTTAATAATTTAATAATAAAGATCTCGGACATTTCCTGCTTATATAAAGTGAAAAATTACGTTGAAGAAAATCTTTCACTATCTTTTTGACACTTTACATATATACAAGAAGGCAAGATGACCACTACTCAAGTACCCAAGTTATTGTTCTTACACGGTTTCTTACAAAACGGTAAGGTTTTCTCTGAGAAATCTTCTGGGATCAGAAAATTGTTGAAGAAGGCCAATGTTCAATGCGATTACATTGATGCTCCTGTAAAATTAGCCAAACAAGATTTACCCTTTGAAATGGACGACGACAAATGGCAAGCTACTTTGGACGCTGATGTGAACAGAGCTTGGTTCTATCACAGTGAGATCTCCCATGAATTGGATATCACTCAAGGTATCAACACTGTGGTGGACCACATCAAGGCCAATGGTCCATATGATGGTATTGTTGGGTTCTCCCAAGGTGCTGCATTGTCCACTGTTATCACTAACAAGATCACTGAATTAGTTCCTGATCATCCAGAGTTTAAAGTCAGTGTGGTCATCTCAGGTTATTCATTCACTGAGCCAGATCCATCCAATGAAGGGTCTTTGAGAATTACCGCCAAATATGCCGACTCTTTCGCTCCAAAGAGCGGTTCTAAGACCAAGATGGTGTTCATTTACGGTGCTGCTGATCAAGCTGTCCCTGCTGCCAGAACCATGTACTTGAAGGCCCTATTCGACCGTGAAAACTCAGAAAACGTCCATTCCTTCGAGCATCCAGGTGGCCACATGGTCCCTAACAAGAAAGACATCATCAGACCCGTCGTAGAGGAGATTGTCTCTGCCTTACAAGGTTAAATGTAATAAAATATATATATAGATTATTGTACCTGTTTCCATCTTTCCGGAATGAAAAAAAAAGTTTTATAGAGAATATAATAATAATAATAACAAACAACACAACAATTAATAAGTTAGTTTATATTATACTGTAATCACATTGTATTATTGCTAAGAACTATAGATTATGGCTGCAGAGTATGACCTTCTTCCAAGAGAGGATGACTCTGTGAGTGAATTCAATGTGGGGACGTCGTCGCCCACGTTATTGGAGGATGAGGAGGAGGTACCACTACGAAACAATGAGAATAATATTAATAGTAAGTTTGAAGGTGGTGGTGAACCACGGTTGAGTATTCTAGGTATGTTGAGGAAATACTCTCGATTTATTGGACCAGGTTTAATGGTCTCCGTGTCATATATGGATCCAGGGAATTATTCTACCGCTGTGGCTGCAGGTTCAGCACATCGTTACAAATTATTATTCTCCATTTTAATGTCTAATTTTATGGCAGCATTTTGGCAATCATTATGTGCTAGATTAGGTGCTGTAACAGGTTTAGATTTAGCACAAAATTGTAAAAGACATTTACCCAACGGGGTTAACGTTACCATGTACATTTTAGCAGAAGTGGCTATTATTGCTACTGATTTAGCTGAAGTGGTGGGGACAGCCATTTCATTGAACATTTTGTTTGGTGTTCCCCTAGCATTGGGTGTTGTGTTAACTGTTGTGGATGTCCTGGTCGTGTTAATGGCATATAAACCCAATGGTGACATGAAATGGATTAGATTATTTGAAGGGTTTGTCTCCATTCTGGTTGTTTTAACAGTGGTATGTTTTAGTATTGAATTATGCTATGCCGATTTGGGATCAGCCAAAGAAGTTTTCTCTGGTTTTTTACCCAGTAAAGCTGTCATCCAAGGTGATGGTCTATATTTAAGTTTAGCCATTTTAGGTGCTACAGTGATGCCACATTCATTATATCTGGGATCAGGTGTAGTACAACCAAGATTGAGAGATTACGATATTAAGAAAGGTTATTACACGCCGGATGCTAATGACACAGAGAATAATCATGATAATTATAAACCTTCCATGGAGGCCATTGATGAAACTTTACATTACACGATTGCTGAATTGTTAATATCATTATTTACAGTGGCATTATTTGTCAATTGTGCCATTTTGATTGTGGCTGGGGCTACACTGTATGGTACCACACAGGATTCTGAGGAAGCAGATTTATTTTCCATTTATAATTTACTTTCAAGTACTTTATCCAAGGGTGCAGGGACCATATTCGTGTTAGCATTATTATTCTCTGGTCAAAGTGCCGGTATAGTGTGTACTTTGAGTGGTCAAATGGTCAGTGAAGGGTTCTTAGAATGGACTATCCCACCGGCAGTGAGAAGATCTATCACTAGAGCTGTCGCCATCACACCATGTCTTATCCTAGTGTTGGTAGCGGGTCGTAACGGTCTTTCCGGTGCATTAAACGCTTCACAAGTGGTCTTGTCGTTACTGTTACCCTTTGTCTCTGCACCATTATTGTATTTCACCAGTAGTAAAGAGATTATGAAAGTGCAAGTGAATAATCATAACAATTGTCAACAGCCTGTTTTGAAACCACGTAACAAGAAGGGGTTCGGTGTCCCGGACGAAGAAGGTGAGAGTTACCCCATGTACGATATGGGCAGCAGCGCTGCCTTGGAACAAGACTCTGAGACGACGGAACCAGCAGAATACAGAGATATGAGTAACGGTGTGTTGGTCACTGTGCTGGCGGTGACCGTGTGGATCCTAGTCTCCGCCCTGAACTTCTACATGCTGATCAGTTTCGCCAGAGGCCAGGACGTACATTTCTAAGTAGTCATCATATAATATAGCATTAACAACCAATCAAAATTTAATACAATTGGAAAATCCGAGAAATCCGTTTTGGGAAAAACCTTGTGATATATATATATATATACAGTGATAGACAGATAGAGATACACAACCAAGCAAAGCATAGTACCGCAACCGATATGATGTTATCAAGAACCATGTTTAAGAACCCTCAATTACGCAGGTCGCTGTTTACCAGCAGCGTGGCCAGTGTGAGACCCCGTGTGAGTCCCGTCTGTTTGAAAATGAACTTGCAAGTGAGGAAGTATTCAGATCATGCGGACGAAGAGACGTTTGAAGAGTTTACCACTAGATTTGAGAAAGAATTTGACGAAGCCTATGACTTGTTTGAAGTGCAAAGAGTGTTGAATAATTGTTTCTCTTACGATTTGGTGCCGGCCCCCGCTGTCATTGAAAAGGCCCTAGAGGCTGCTAGAAGAGTCAATGATTTACCCACTGCCATTAGAGTCTTTGAAGCATTGAAATATAAAGTGGAGAACGAGGATCAATATAAGGCCTATTTGGAAGAATTGAAAGATGTCAGGGAGAAATTAGGTGTGCCCTTAAAGGAGGAATTGTTTACAGCCTCGTCTAATTGATACGTTTTATATACATATATTCAAAGAAAGATAATGCTATTTATATTTTAATATTATTATTATACTATATTATATTTATTCTTCGTCGTCGTCGCTCTCTACCAGTGTTCTCCCAGTTCTCTTCACGGATCCAATATCCTCTTCAAAATCATTATCTTCGTCATCCTCCTCTTCGTCAGAATCAAGCACTCTGTTCTTGCCCCTACCTGTAACGGCAGGTTCAGAGACACCAGTGGCATGTTCTGCATCAGAATCAGACTCGTAATCACTACTGGACCCTTCAGACTCACCTTCTGAGTCACTCCCACGTCCTTGGTTGACCTCTTCCACCGCATCAAACCAGTCACTGTACACGTCCACGGGCTGCGACAGCGAGTTGATACGTGTTTGGAACGCCTGCCCACAGATCTTGCACGACAGCGTCCCTATACTGTTCTTCTTGTCCAACATGCACGACACCGAGTTGTCGTGGTTACAAAACAGACAGTTGAACTTCGTGTCCAGCTTCTGCACGACCCTCTTGGCTGGACCTCTAGATGACTTCTTTCTCTTACCCATAGCTGCTGATATACGCTCTGCTCCCGACCGTCTGGAACTTGGCACTCTTTGTTATTAAATAATCCACTCTATATCTCTCGCATGTCACCCGCCACGTCGAGGTGAAATTTTTCAGTGAAAAAAAATTTTCCAAATTTTTCACTTTTTATATTATGAGGAAAGGCTCATCTCATCTCATCTCACACTGTGCAAGGACGACAACAGCACAGCAATGGCCACTCCCAGAAAGAACCCCTCCCGTCAAGCGTCCAAGAAGTCCACCCCCGTGGCCACCCCGGTCAAGCAGAAGAAAACTGCCACCCCGGTGAAGAAGCAACAGAAGAAAGCTGCCACCCCGGTGAAGAAGACTCCTACTAAGAAACAGGAACCAAAGAAGAAGGACAACTCTATTGTGCCTAACGTGAGAGCCACTTCTGCCATTGAGCAATTGACCAAGTTTGTCAAGGCTAATTCCACCGCTGAGGACTCTAACAACTTGTTAGAAGATGACGATGACTTGGATAAATCTTTGTCTTTGATCGCTGTCAATGCCAATTCATTCACTGGCTCATCTAAACAATTTAAATTGAAATTGGTCAATGTGAAACATTCTTTATACAAACCATGGAAGGAAGCTAGTGTCACTGCTGTGAAAGATTTCAAGACTCTTCTAATCTTAAAGGATTCTGATGTGGGTAAAGTCTCTGAAGATGATTTGTTTGACAACTTGAATGAATCTGGTATCACTGTAGATGAAATTATTGGTGCTAAAGATTTAAAGACTAAATACAAAGCTTACGAATCTAGAAGAGCATTCATTAACCAATTCTCTTTGATCTTAGCTGATGATAACATTATTACCACTTTACCTAAATTAATGGGTGGTAAAGCATTTGAAAAATTGGAAACCACTCCAATCCCAATAAGGACACATTCTCAAAAGGAATTCTCTTTAAAGAGTTTAGTCAATTCCATTAAGAAAATTTATTTGAATCAATTACCAATTAAATTACCAAGAGGTACCACTATGAACGTTCATTTAGGTAATTTGGAATGGTTTACCACTAAGGAAATTGTGGAAAACGTTGAATCCATTGTAGCCAATTTAGTGCAAAATTACAAGATTAGATCTATCTTTATTAAGAGTAATAAATCTCCTGTGTTACCTTTATATTACAATGAAGATGTCATTGATGAACTTCTCGTGGAATCTAAGGATAATGATAAGATTGCTAAGAATGATCGTACCGTTACCATTGATGGTGTCGAAGTGGAATTATCTAATTTCGAAAAATCATTATTGGAAATTGCTAATCCAAATGAATTATCCACTATTTTCGCTAAGAATTTGAAGACCGCTAAGAGATCAAGAGAAGAAGGTGAAGAAGATGTGAAGGCTGATAAAAAAGTGAAGAAATAAAAAAATATCATATTATCATAATTTATTATATACATAAAAAAGATTTGTACATTATTTAAACAGTAAAAAAAAGATATAGTAATATAATAATAGTACTGTTTCAGTAGTATTTTTTTAAATAAATAATATAAATATTTTACAAAGGGTGTGTGATAAATAAAATGTAATGTAATGTGTGTGTTATATGAATCTTTTTCTGTGTTCTCTTAATTTCTACCTTCAGCGTTACGAATCTTAGCAGCTTGAATGATTTGGGACCAGTCCCCATGGAAAACAGCATAACCTTGACATATACTCATTACCACTAATGCACAAGTGATACCTAACCATAGACCACTAACATTTAATTTTAATCCAAATGTTAAATAATAAGCCATGGGGATACCAATACAATAAAAGGCAAATAAATTAATGTACCCACCAATTTTTTGTCTACCTTGACCACGTAAACAACCTGCTGTCGAGGCATTGAATGCATCAAATAATTGCATACATGCTAATAAAGGTAATGTGGATACGACAATGGTGACCACATCAATTTCAGATGAAAACATCTTAGCGATGGTCTTTCTGAAAGTAAAGATTAAAATCATATTGAATGATGAACAAACAAATGATAATAGAAGTGAAACTTTACAACTGATAATACAACTTTGATATAATGATGCACCGACTAAATTGGCCACTCTAGTACTAGTGGACACAGAAATGGAAAATGGCACTTGGTATGCTAATGATGCTACAGTGGCAATGATAGATTGAGCACCCAAAGCGGCAGTACTAATATGAGATGCAAAAATAGTCAAAATTTCAAAACCTAAAAATTCAGCACAAACCATAACAATACCAGGTAATGCTAAATTAATCATTTTCCTCCAATTTTTAAACACTTGATGTTTCTTAATTAACCCATTCCAACATTTTAATGGTTGGTTAGCATGTTTAGTAAACACAGTGTACATTAATAACCCTAAAGCCATTAACCAATAATTGATAGCCACAGATAATGGAGCACCCAAATAACCTAACCCAATTCTTTTATCCCAAACGAATAAATAATTCATTAAGGCATTTAATGGAGCACAAACGAAAAGAACAATGGTAGAGGCATGGAAGATACCTTGACATTGTAAGAATCTTTTACCACATTCGAAAAGGATAAACCCGGGAACACCAAATGAAGTGACTCTTAAATATCTAGCGGCCAAATGACATAATTCTCTCTCTGGGATCATTAACCCCAAGATAGCTTCTGACCAAAACCACCAAATGTACATGACTGGTAAGAATGCTAAGATAGTGATCACAGCACATCTTTGAATTAAGACACCCACAAGATGGAAATTCTTAGCACCATAAGCTTGAGAACATAGAGTGTCTAAACATGTACAAAGACCTTGAATGGCAGCTAAACCTGTAATGTTAGCAGTCATGGCCCCCAATGTAACACCACCTAATTCTTTAGTACCCAAATGAGACACTGAAAAAATTGATGCTAAGGACAAAGAATTTTGTAAAACAAATGTAAAGATTAATGGCAAAGCATTCACTGAGATGACTTGTAATTCTCTCTTGTATGAACTAGAAATAGTCTTACCGTTTTCAATAGCATCTTCCCAAGTGTTCACAATTTCTTCTTCCAATTCAGGTTCCATCTCTTCTGTAGCACCGTACATTTCTTCTAATATAAGTTGACTTCTACGTTGTCTTTGCGTTTCATCCAATAATTTATTGTCAATCAACAAATCACGTTCTTCATCCAATAAAGTTTTCTTGTAAGATGAATTTCTACGAGGATGAGCAGGAGGATGGTTGCCATTAATACTACCATAAGTACCTTCAGTGTCAGTAGCTAATAAAGACTCGTAACTAGGTTCATTGGCATTACCAGCAGCTTGTGCCTCCAAATCCAACGCATTTTCGTTTCCTTCAACTTCATCTTCACCTTCTTCTTCTTCCAACTGTTGAAACACTCTTCTATTCTCTTCCGATGGGATAAAGTCAGCAGGGCTGAACAACCCACCTTTGCCCACACTGGTAGAGTAAACCACAGACGATCTTCTCTCTGACGTGGTGTGTGAGAATTGTTTAGACATTCTTGATTATGTGGTCTTGTCTTTACTAAAGGAAGAATTTAATGAGAGAAGACTAACTTTGTTCATCAGACATTCATCCATTTATTCAATTATGAAAAAAAAAATTATGAAAATTTGTCTTTTTTTTCCATTTAATAAAGAGTCCGAAAAAGTGGGAAGTGAAAAGTGTGAAATCGATGAGATGGTGACAAGATTAGCGTTGTAATTGCGGTCAGATTGGATGAAGTTTGAATTGCTGGAAGTGGATAAGGAGAATGTGGTCCCCGTGGTCAGGGGTCGGTCTGCTAGAGCGCTGGTGCAATGGCAATTGGCCAGTGAAGAGGAGGTTAAAGCACAAAGAAGTGTGTTTCAAAGACGACTCATCGATGAGTTAGACGACATGGAGGACCCCTTGCAATTGTTCTTGGATTACATCGAGTGGCTGGACCACGTTGTGCCGCAAGGTGGTACCTCTAAGAAGAGTGGGGTGCTGGATATCATGGAACAATGTTTGATGCATTGTAAAGATTTAGAACAGTATAAAGATGATAAACGATATTTGCACTTGTGGTTATCGTACATTGACATGTTTGGTTCTGATTCAGATTTGGAGGCTAGGGATATATTTGTGTACATGTTTAGAAACAAGATTGGTTCCCATTTGACATTGTTTTATGAAAAATTCTCACAATTATTGTTTCAAATGCAAAGATTACCAGAATCGTATCAAATACTGCAAACTGGGTTAGCAAGAAATGCCAGACCTCTAGATAAATTACAAAAACTTATTGATGAATTGGAAGCTAAGATGGGGGGTGTGGATGCTACTCGTAACGTAATGAATGAATTTTTCGATGAAAGTGACGAACCTTTGATATTGAGTAGGCAGAAAACAATCTTAAGGAAAGAATACGAGGAAAGAAGTACAAAGAAACCACGACTGGATACTCAAGAGAATGAATCTAAACAAGTTATATTTAGAGATGATACATATATGAACAACGAAGACGATGGTATATATAATGACAAAGATGATTGGAACACTTTAGAATCTAAAAAGACAAGAACTAAAGAGAATCACATTATGGAACCCATTTTACTGGCAGCAGATGCTAATGTCGGATCATTAAAACAAATTGAATCGTCACTAATAAGTAAGCCTCAAAGTAAGATCGCAATTTTCAGTGATGACCTGGGCAGAAGCGAACCAGTGTATAAAATCATTAAAACCAATGGATCTAATCCTGAAAAGATTGATTGTAATTTTGCATTGTTATATGGTGATGACCAAAAAGAATTTTGTATTGAAGAATTAATAGCCATCTCTAGAAATGTTTATCATAAAAAAAGGGAGCAATCTTCAACAAATTCATAGTGAAGAATGTAGTATAATTAGTGTATTGGTATTTTATTACATTATATGTATTTTTATATAGCATAGGGAATGGAGCAAAGGGGGGACATAAATTATTCATAAGATAAGTTTGCCAAATGATTTTTTTTTTATTTCTCTGAAGAGTTTTTCTTAATTAGCAATGTGTTCAAATATTCAGTGATCCATGCCATTGAGTACGATAGTGGATCATCGATAATATCAGAGATTGGAGTCTTTTCACATAATAAATTTGGAATATCACTTTCAGCAAAATAATTGGTCTCAGGTAATTTAGGTAATGCAAAAACCAATGAATCTCTATCCATCTTGGAGTTATTGAAATGATTAGGACGACCATACTTCCTCATGACATCAAACATGGGAATAATAAATTTAATCATGGAATCCATATGAGATAACCCATTATGAGCTAACGGTCTAATTAATAAACCGTTATGATTTACATCAAATGACAGAGAGGAATTTGATTTCACTGAACCAGTAGAAACATTTCTCTTAGGAGAGAAAAATGATTTTCTTTCATTACCATTTTGTTTCTCTGTGGATGTAATAAAACGAACATCACCTAATAATTTGATTGTGTTTAACCCGTTAAGAAATTCTCTGGAATCGTATTCAGCGTTTTGATTGTAGAAAAAAATATCTTGCACATAATCAGAATCTGGAATATAACAAATTAAATTGGATGTGGATGATGGTGAATTAGATTTATTATCCTTATATATCTTAATTTGATATTTACCCTTTGGATCATGATTTTTCTTGTCATTAGGTTTCTTATTAATATGACACCAAGCTTTCACCCAACCGGTCCCCTCGATGTAGACTTCACACCAATCTTTGAAATTAAATTGAGAATTTAAAATGATATTAATATCTGGTAAATGAGCCCCCAATGAGGCAAGTACACAGGCAGTCATGGCTTTATACAGGGATAAATGTTCAAAGATGGATAAAGAAATCAAATTAGATAAGAAATTGCATTGATCGGCTTGATCACACATAATGGCAATTCTTGGTGTTTGGAAAGCTAAATTCTTTTCAAAAATTTGGAAATTTGAATTTGAAGTCTCTGGATTAATCAATGGTAAAATGAACTCCCGTTGTGAATTTTTTGTAATCAATCTAATGGATGTCCCAATTAAAGACAAATGTTTCAAATCTTCCACACCACCGTTGTCGTAATGAATTCTCCAAGAAGTTGTATTGTTATTTTCTGGTTGTTGTACTGCATTCCACTGGTAATAAGCATTTAAAGATTGGCTCTTTAATAGAGTTAATGACGGTCTAATACTATCGTACACAGGAGGTGGGAAATCAGCAAATACATGCTGCCTGCCATTATCTCTAATTGGGGTAGGTGGTGCAGGCACAGATGAAGGAGTGGATGGTATACGAGAGGCACTTGGATCACTGATACTAGACACTGTGGATTCGGAACTAGATGCCGCTACGGCAGATTCTTTCTTCTTAATGATTGCAGGGGCCTTTAGACCACCGGAGAAAAACTTCATTATGCAATTGGTAGCTATTTATATGTGTTTACAGTGGTGGTTACACTCTTTGTTGTGACATAAATTGAAGATTCAAAAACCTTTAAAAGGGGAAAAACATAAATACTCGAATAAAAAAACTCACTCAAAAAAAAAAAATAATGATAATAATGATCTCAAAATGGACATATTATTCACTCATCTAATTCATCTTGACCAAACGCTGGGATATCTGTACCTGGTGGTGGTGTGACAATGTGGTTGGATACACTGAAATGATCACTCTTGTGGTATTCGGGTGTGTCGTGAGTACTCAATGAGAAAGTATTTGATTTTAAAATCTCTAAATCTTGTTCAGTGACACCATTAATAACAAATTTCTTCAATGAAGTGTAATCTTCATTACCGTAATTTTCCTCTACTTGGAATAGTACCGATTTCACTAAAGGTTTAAATTGAATAAACCATTGTGGTAAGGGTAATTGTTGTTTAATTCTCTTATCGGACAAATCGTATTCGTAAGTGTTAATCTTAATGTATGAGCGATCCATAGGGTGTGTTTGGCCTTGTTGCACCGTCATTGCCGTCTTTTGGAAACGAGAATTGTCTCTTTGATCTTGTAATTTGATGTATACGGAGATGGATTTGGGTGCTGAAGTCATCATGTGTAAATTATTTGTAAATCTACCATGCATATAAGAGATCTTGGTCAAATGTAATGGTTTACTAAATCTAAGAGCCAAAAGACATGGTTTACCCTTGGATGTGGCACATTGCCAATATGTGGATGAAGCACCAATCTTCACATCAGATAATAATTCAGTGGCGGAAACACTATTACCTTGACCGTAATTTGATGACGTTAAACTTTTAATTAATCTTGTACCTTGAACAAATGTGGCAAAATCCAAGTCATCTTCCCATTGGTGTTGATTGGTGTCATAGATACGATTTATTATTTTTTTCAAAAGAATTGTAGAATACTGTTGTGGCATATCATTTTTATCTTGTGATCTCTGTTTATGTACTTCACTTTGTATATTATTTTTCAATTCATCTAGGATCTCTAATTTATTATCTTGTAAATTTCTATTCAATTCCTCAATGAAATATGATTTATCAATGTATTGGAATTCATTAGTTAATATTTCTTTAATATAGTTATTCAAATCATAATCCAATGGTTTATTGTTACCAATGTTATGATTTTCCACTGAAGAGTATCGAACCAAATTCGATAATAAATCTGATAAGTAATGATGTATCTCAGGTATCATCAACATATGGGAGGAATTGTTAATCATTACAGGTATCTCCTTTGGTAAATTAGATTCTAATTCATCAATTAATTGATTTTGTAAATGGGTTACATTATCTAAAGTGATCAAATGTTTCTCCGTTTTCAAAGAATTAATCTTGGCATTCAATGAATCTATCTCAGATTGAATATTTAAAATGTTGGATGGTAATAATTTTTTAATGTTTTTCTCAAATTGTGAAATGACAATTTTCAATTTATTATCAAATTCCATATTACTTTTCTCATCTCTCATACTTAATTCATTGTACAGATGATTTATTTGCTTTTGAATATTAGTCAATGTCCCCGTTTTACTTTGAGTCTCTACGGGGAACTCTACACCATTTCTCTTATTTTCATTACCATTTGAATAAAAGAAAATCATTGAGAAGAAAACCACCATCACGATGATCTTATTGAAAGTGAAAAGTTTGAATTCATTTTCATCTTCATAAAATGTCACTTCTTCAGGTTCATCGTATATGTCTTCCTCCTGTACAAAACTTTGATCAGCTTGGTCAGTGTAACTGTCAGTCTCATCGTCAGTAAATTTCCCATCTTCTTCATCTGTAAACTGTGCTTCCTCCTCATCACTTAGCACATCATCTAAATAGTCCATGTAGTCAGCGTCGTCATCTTCGTCGTACTCTGAATCAGTATCATCACCATTGTCCCCCTGTTTGTTTTCGTCTATGGACCGTCTGTAATTGTGGGCAGCGGCAGGGTGTGACGTTGCATCATGGAATTGGGATGTACTATTAACTTTCTCTTCCAGCAAGTCCTTATATTTCTCCTGTAAGGAATCATGGTTCTCCTGGTTGTGTGGTGGTGATTGGTGACTCCGATTGCCCTGTATATGGCTTCTCATCTGGCTTTATCTACTGGTTAATTTACAATTGGTTCGAATCACGTTAATAATTGTTTCACTTTATTATAATATATTTTTCGCGTCTTTGAGATTTATTATTTGAGAATTTGTGACAGTAAATAGTGGGTGGTTATGGTAAGTGGGGAGAGTGTTGAGCAGTGGTTGGTTCTGTTCTGTTCTATTCTATTGTAGTTGTTTATTTTTTGTGTGAAGTTTCTTGCAACTATTCTTGAAATTGCAATGATCTGATTCGATTTTTTGCTGTTAGCTAATAAGACACAATTATAAGAGGGAAACTCACATGCTCCCTCCACCAATTCAATTATCGTACAATTTACATACCCACTGAGGCTACCAACGGTGGAATTACCAACAATTCAATGCATTCAATTGCAACCATTCCACTAATATAATCCCTATGTTACCCGCCTTTCGCCTATTTTAAACGCGTTATTTGTTTATAAAGGGGGAAATCTGATAATAAAATGGCTTATTTGAAGTGTTTTTGACAGATCTGCAAAACGAGAATAGCCGCTATGAGTACCACAGAAGTGCCCTTCGAAGTGGTTGCCACGTTTCCCTATACCTCCGAATATGAGGACGATTTGAATTTCGACAAGGATCAACAGATCAAAGTCACATCCATCGAAGATGATGAATGGTATTTTGGTGAATTTGAGAAGGACGGTCAATTGTTGCAAGGTATCTTCCCCAAGAGTTTTGTCTCTGAACCTAAACCAATTGCTGTGGAACAGCCCTCTGAACCTGTTGTGGAGGCTGGAGAGGAACCTGTTGTGGAGACTGAAGAGGAGCCAAAGGTTGAAACACCATCAGCTCCAATCCCTGCTCCAATCCCTGCTCCAACTTCTGTAGAACCAAATGCCAACCCTGAACGTATAAAGGAATCCTCTAAACCTTCCACCACTGATGGATTCGTCCCAATGCCTAAACAAACATTTTTTGAATCGAGCCATACTAATGCTCCAGTTCAAAATGCTCCAGAACCAATCAATAGAGGTGGTGAACATGCTTATAACGATTACGCTGCAGAAAAGGAGGATTTACCAAAGATGAGTTTGAAAGATCGTGTGGCTTTATTGCAAGAACAACAACGTCTACAAGCTGAAGAGGAAGCCGCTAAAGCTGAAAGACATGCAGAGAGAAGAAAATCACACCACTCCAATTTGGATGCTAAAAGTATTACTGAAAGTATAGATAGTCATGTCATTGATGAAGATGTCGTAGAAAAGGAACCACTAACTCATATCCCTTCAATTCCAATGTCCATCCCAGGTTCTATCCCAGGTTCCATTCCTGGTTCCATTCCGGTTGTTGAAGGTAATGAAGAAACTGAAGAAGTTGTTAAAGATAATGAACAAGAAGTTGAACAAGAACAAGAAAGAGGAATCGACCAAGAAATTGAAGAAGGTGATGATAGTGAAGAATCTGAAGAGGATACAGAAGAAGATCGTAGAACTGCATTAAGAGATAGAATGGCTAAATTAGCCGGTGCAGGAAGATTTGGCGGTGGAATGGGTTTCAACCCATTTGGTGCCCCAGTTCCTACTGATACTACTCCTAAAAAGACTAAGAAAAAGCATGCAACCAAGACAGAAGATGTGGAAGATACTGCAGAGAGTATGATGCCACAAGCTATTCCTGTTATGCCATTTGCTGATCCTAATGCATTAGCTTTCTTGACAAAGAAAGCCACTACAATTGAAAGCTCTGAATCTGAAGTGAAAGAACAAATTGAGGAACCAGTAAAGGAGGCATCACATGCCTACCATGAGCTTGTACAACCAGCCAGTGATAACGCTGAAATTGTAAATGAAACTCCTGTGGAAGCTGAAAATGATAATGATGATGATACAACATCTTCAGATGACACAGGTGAAGTTGATAAAACTGAATTACCTCCTCCACCTCCACCTCCACATGCTGCAGACACGCCCGTTTCTTCAACTACTGATGAAGAAGAGAATGAGAGTGAAGAGAAAGTACCAGAGTTACCACCAGCTCCTCCAGTTCCACCAGTAGCAGCAGCACATCCTCCACCACCACCGGTACCAGTGCCATCACATACAGAATCTCATGCACCACCACCACCACCACCAATTCCATCAGTACCTCCAACGGTTACTCCTCGTTCACCCCCACCTTTACCTGAGCAAGACATGTCAATTCCACCTGCACCACCAGTTCATGCACCTCAACCAACGGAACCACCAAAAATTGATGCACCAGCTCCACCAATTCCAGGCTCGGTACCCCCTCTACCTAATGCACATCCACCAATTCCAGGGTCACAACCGCCAGTTCCTGGACCTCGACCTGCAATTCCTACACCATTTACAGATTTTCCACCTCCACCATCTGCTCCACCAGCTCCTGCAGTTCCTGCTCCAACAATGGAATCATTATCAAAAACGACATCTACTAAGTCATCTAATGGCGTTCCTGAATTACTGAGAAGAACTACCACAACACGCGATATGACTACAACTTTGGCTGACATAAAAATTAAATTAGATAGTAATGATCCTTGGTGGTCACAATCAACTCCTACTGCTCCAAAGGAGATTCGTTCGACCAAATTAAAGTACAATTTAGAGTATGAAGATTCTCACATAACAAGACGTGATGGTGACCAATGGACTTTCCGTTCCATATACATCTTGTTTGAAAATTACAGTCAATTTAAAATATCTTTAACCTTTAATGATAAATCACCTGAAACCACAGCTACTCTTGTTAACCAAGAGTTGGTGCCATTTGAGTTTACCGAACCATTAAATGACACATTCAATTCTGCAATTATTAGCCAATGTCATGTCATTAGTAATAGAAATGTCGGACATGGACTTATCACAGACGTAATTCAAAGTCTAGGGAAAGATGTTGTTTTACCAATTGGTCAACGTACGTTTGGTGCTACAGTGTTTAATCATAAATTTGGAGATGTTATAGATTCTGCTGATTTAAGTAATATTCATCCTGGTGATATTATGGTTGTTAGAAAGGGTAAGTTTGAAAGACATGGTAATTTGGTGACAATTGGTGAAAATGAACCATATGCATCAGTGATTACTGATTTTGAGTTGAATAAAGCTAAATTAAGAGTCATTGAAGAACGTGATGGCATTGCTGTTCAAACTAGTTATAAAATTGGTAATTTGAAGGGTGGGAAATTGAAGGTCTTTAGATTGATTCCAAGAAGTTACATTCATTGGTAATTTGGTAAAGATTCATGCGCTATCTCAATAATTTAGTTATTGTCTTTTCTTCTATATATGATTTTATACTATTTTATACATTTATTTCAAAAGATTATATCATTTTTCAGATGAGAATTAAATCGTACAAGGGAGATATTCAAATAAAAGGATATAGATGAAATTGAAACTGAATGCATTGCCTAGTGTCAAGTACTATCCAACTCTGAACATTCCTGTAAGTTCGACAACCCCTGCAGTACAACCTGGACTATTGCCTCGAGGTATATATGGACCGATCCTTCGGTATGTAAATTTTCAAAGGATACATTCCAAAGAGTCTCGAGCATTCACGGGGGTCTTCTTTACATTGAGATTCTTCCCAACATCTCATTTTATTTGTCAGTTTAGAAAGTCTAAACCCAGTGTTACAGTTAAATACAATGCAGATATTTCAGTGCTAAACAATAGTGGTACGTATTTAAATAAAATTTATGCAAAAGGGAGATCTATTAAACCTGCAGATTTTGCTGTTTGGAGAAGAAAGTTTAAATTAGAGATTAAGAAGTGTTTTATTGAAGAATGGTATCGTTTAGGTGGTATTAATGGAGTAGAAAATGAGAATGCAATGGAAGTTGGCATGAACGAGGTGCAAGGAACACGAACTCCCGTCGGAGTAGCTAAAGATGGTTATTATCTGTTCAATATTGACAGATTCCCAAGTTGTAATGAACGAACTCAATTCCATAACGAAATTAGGAAAGCTGTTCAAAGAGTTGCTAATCGTAGCTGGGATCAATGTCTGAAAAAGAGAAAAGACGAGGATAATAATTGGGTTAATGATATCAATGGAAGTCTTAATATTAGATCTCTTAATAAAGTTTTAAAGGAAAATGATATTCCTTATACACTTACAAAAGTTAAATGTGAATAGACAATTTCAGTATAAAAATAATACTTAATAATTAATGTTCCGTACTCTGTCAGTCAATAAGTTCCCTTGGTGAAAGTGTTTTAATTACATTTGTTGCCTTTATACTTGATTGCCTCTTCTTCCTCGGCAAGTAATCTGGCACGTTCTTTCTTTGCTTCTATCTTTTGTTGCTTCTTCAATTCTTCTGCCACTTTCTTTGGATTTGGTTGGTAAACACCTTCTTCCCACTTCTTAGCTTCTTCAAGTTCCTTCTCTTCACGTTTAGACTTACGTTGTTCATATTCTTGCTTCCGCTTTCTAGCTTTCCCTTGGGCAATCTTCTTGGCGGTTTCTGAATATCTCTTACCTGACTTCATTTTTGTTATAATTTTTAATTTAATTGATGACGATATTATTATGAACTCTATAGAACACAAGGGAGCATCTTCATTGATGATATTCCATATCCCATTTATATATTACTCAAATTACTATGCAAAGTTGAAAAATTGGGTGTAGATTATCAAATAAAATAGGTGTCATCGTAAAGATTACATTACACCCTTTTTTCCAACTAAATTTGTATCTTTACACAATCTATCAAGCAGATGATGACCAATAAGGCATTACGTGACATATATTTACAATATCTGAGGGACCTAAGATGGAATATTAGTCGTTCATTTTGTCAATTCGGTTCTCTTTATTACTGTCTAGTTCTTAATTGTTTTCACGCGATGCGACGCGATAATAATAATAATTAATTTTCATCTCGACTGAAAAGTTCTGTTCCTTTTAGTTAACAAATACAATCAAAAGGCTACGAACCCTGCAGTGATGGACGCCCTTTTGCAAAGATTTAATGACTCTAGAAGTACAGATGTGGCTCCTGTGGAAAGAGTGAAGATAAAAGAAGACTACAATGCTTCGAATCCCTTTGAATTAAGTATGAATAAGAGAGACTATGATTCACAATTCTATCACATGTATCAATATCGTCTAGATACTCTGCGTGCTCGTGTAGATGCTGCTTGTCAGAAGAAATGGGATGATGGTTTCAGATTGAATGGTAAACCAGTTGTTAAGAAAAATAAAGTCTTAGACATCCAAGCTAATCAACCTTGTTGGTGTGTGGGTACAATTTATTGTGAAATGACTTATAAACCCAATATTTTAGAGGAGGTCGTTAATGACACTTACGGTGCTCCAGATTTAATGAAAAATTATGCTGATCCCTCGGGCGATGATGAATTGATGTTGGAAGATGAAAGTGGTAGAGTTCTCTTAGTGGGTGATTTTATAAAGAGTACACCATTCATCACCGGTGTTGTCGTGGGGTTATTAGGGATGGAAGCTGATCCAGGTACGTTCCAAGTGTTAGACATATGTTATCCAACAGCTTTACCTCAAAAATCGTTACCTGACCCTGTCCATGGGAAAATTGCATTGATTTCTGGTTTAAATATTAACACAACTTCTCCAACTCGTATTATGAGATTGAAATTGTTACAAGAATATTTAAATGGTAGTTTGCATTCCAATGATACCATTTCTCAGATATCGAAATTGATCATTTGTGGTAATTGTGTAGAGTTTGATTCAAATGATCAAGACAGAGGCAAATTAACCAAGAGTCTAGAAGAATTCAGCCAGTTTTTAGGAAACACGTTACAAACCATTCCAATTGATGTAATGCCAGGTGCCAATGATCCTAGTGATAGAATGTTACCTCAACAACCTTTACATAAGGCATTATTTGAAGAATCATTGAGACCTTATTTTGAAAAGACAAATCAAGAATCATTAAATATGGTTACCAATCCAAATGTTTTCAATTTTAACGGTTGGGATGTGTTAGCTGTATCAGGGCAAAGTGTTAATGACATTTGCAGGTACGTTATACCTTATCAAAATGGGGATGAAGAGGCAAAGGCGAAAATTGTGGATAACTTAGAACATAGATTAGACTTGATGGAATGTACAATGAAATGGCAAAATATTGCTCCCACAGCACCTGATACTTTATGGTGCCACCCATACAAAGAATCTGATCCTTTCATTTTGAAGGAATGGCCACACGTATACATAGTGGGTAATCAACCAGAATATGGATGTAAGACTATACAGATGGATAATGGTATTGAAATTAAAATGATTTCAATTCCAGAATTCTCTTCCACTGGGGAAGTTATATTATTAGATTTAAAGACGCTGGAAACAGAATCAATTACTATAGAGATATAGGTTTATTGAATCTGGGATGAAAAACAGTATATATGCATATAGAACTATTTATTTGATATATTAGTGAAAATAAACCTTTTCAATTTTATTAGAACTACCTGTTGAGAAGTCTTACAGGTGTATATGAGAGGTTAATTTGACAACAGGCTTGAGTTATTATAAGGCCAAGGCTTTGCAAAAAAAAAAATATAAGCGACAACTACAGGACTCGAACCTGTGCGGGCAGAGCCCAAAAGATTTCTAATCTTTCGCCTTAACCACTCGGCCAAGTTGCCATACTAATATATTTTTTTGTGACATATCAGTCACAGTTACTCGAACAATCCACCTTTCATTGATTCAAGTTAAGTCTCATACCCTGAGCT